>MU839302.1:0-33621 GCA_030685235.1 Copromyces sp. CBS 386.78
TTTTATTTTTATTTTTATTTTTATTTTTATTTTTATTTTTATTTTTATTTTTATTTTTATTTTTATTTTTATTTTTATTTTTATTTTTATTTTCTTTTTCTAAGCACCCATTCGGCAAATTTTTTAAAACTAAGATTTCTCGTTAAATAGAGGGCGCATGAACCTCTGGCCGGGTTTAAAATAACCAGCCAGAAATGGCGGTCATTTTGATGCCCTTTTTATTTTCAGGGTTAGGGTTATTAGTAAAGAAAAAAACTTAGTCGTTTTCAAAAATCCTTCGAGGAAGAAAAGGCGTACGGGCCTTAGGAAATTGCCGGCCGGTAAATTCCCTACTAGCGGGCAGAAAAACTTGGTCATTTTCAACTAAAATCTAAGAAAAACGCTTCTTTTTGATTTTTCTTAATAACTAAGCATCGGAAAAAGAATAACCGGTACCAAAATGACCGCCTGATCGAGGCGATCATTTTGATAGTCGTTTTATTTTGGTGCATCACCAAAAAGTGGCTCTTTTTTATTAAAATAGAAAAGTATTTAAAAAAGTGTTTCGTATTTCTACCGGGATCTACTATCCTAACCAATTAATCGAATACGAAATACTATGCGAATAGTACGTACGGATAATATACGGATTAATATATCGTCCGTATTTACGTATTCGCTGCTTGTAAATAGAAATACTGCCGCGCTACGTCGATGGGCCTACGGACCGCGATTTTTGGTGCGAATTTTCCGTAATAACACCTTTGGTGCCGTGGGCGCCATCTCCTTGCTTGAGTATGGTGTTTCAATAAACGCTATCTATTTCGTTAATAAAATTATAAAGCGCGGGGGGTAAACTTTCCTTATACTTCCTTCCATCGCCTTCTATAATACTATTAACTATCTCTTCAATTAAATCCAAATCCTAAAGGTCTACTATAGCCGCTAACTTCTTAATTTCAGTATAATTCGTAACGTACGGCTACAATTACTCCTTTTTGTAAATAAAGTTAAGCGTAACTGTATTAAAAGCCCTAATATTCTTAAGGTCGAATTTGTAATAGAAGTTGCGAAAACGGCAATATTAAAGCTAAAGACGACGCGTACCAATTAAAATACAACGGCCGTCTACGTAAATATAAAATTCGTAAAGCGTAAAACTCTTAATTTTAATAAAAGGAACGGCTATACTACTAATACCTACTTTTAACCTACCGCGGCTAATTACCAACGCCTTAATAGGGGCAGGGACCGTACGGTAACCAATCTTAAAATCGATCTTAAATTTAATAGCGGCGGATAAAAACTCGCGAGCGGATATAAATTTTAGAATAGATTCCGCCGCAATCTCCTTAATCTTCTCTTTCTTAATCATTAGAAGGCGAAATTCATCCTTTTCGATAGCTAAGGAAGGAAATTCAATCTCTTCCTTCTTAATCGGCGAAATAAATATTTAGCGGATAGAGGCTACCGAAACCCAATTAATAAACGCTATAAATACCGCTATCTAGTATTTAGGGAAATTTATCCATAAGCAGCAACCTTAATAAATAGCATAGCTAAAATATATACTACACTATTTGTAATCGATCTCTAACTAATAATATTATATCTATAAAAAGTTTAAAATAATTAGGTACTTCGTAAAAATATTGTAAATTAAAAATAATAATTTCTTTATAATGGCCAATCCGGAATTTAACTATTACTCCTTTAAAAATAATACCTTTAACCACTCTATTAATAAGAATAAACTTCTTTATTTTTAACAATCGAAAACGGAAAAAATTATTTTTAATAATAAAGGAACAATCAATAAACGCAAAAGCAAAATAACTACTATTAATAAAGGTTTATAATATAAAAACATAAAAGTATTAAATTTAAAGAAATAGAATTATTTAACGATTAAATTTTAATTTCTTCTAAAACCTCTAACTCTATAAAACCTAAAACTTATTTCTCAAATATAACCTAACTAAACCTTTATACGCAATTATACATAGAAGTTAAGTATTTTCCTAATTATTATAATACTCTTTACTAATAGTAAGTTCGGCGGAAGCGGTTAAAATAACCGAAGTAATTAGAACGGTATTAGTAGCGTAGACCTACTCTTAATTATAACCCTTACTATAACCCTTATTTTTCTTTATCTTTTTACCGGTAAAGTATTAAGAACCTTAAAAACTATAATCAACTAACGTAGTATAATCGCGAATAATATAGCCGGACTTGCCGTAACGACAGTAAAAGCTATCGTAAGAACGTTAATTAAAAATATTTTTATAAATAAAAATAATAAAATCTATAACGTCGAAATCTATTTTATTACCGCCTTAATTAACAGGGACGTTGTCTACAATAATTTTAAAGTAACTTCCGTTACTACCTCCGCTATTATTATTATTATTATTACTACTTAAGTTAAAAAATTAATTTACTATCTTCTAATAATAATCTACGTCTTCCAAATTACTTACGACAGTACAGCAAATTTTAAACTAATACTTAAATTATCTTCGGGAAGAAGGTCGCAATAAGTAAAAATATTACGAAAACGCTTATTAATTTTATTTTACAAATAATAGACCTTTATTAAGCTATCGAAGCTATAAAGGTTTATTAAATTAATTAATTCGAATTCGAAGTTTGCGAAAAATATATTCTTTATATATAATTCCTATAAACGGCGGCCGGCATCTATTTTAAAATTTATATTCTAGAAACGAAAAACTAAATACTCTATAAATTTAACGCCTATTTTCTTATGCTAATTAGCTTTATTAAAGTCTAACTAAATTACGTCCAAATCGTCTTAAATACTAAATAAAATTTCCAGTCTTTATAATATAGTAATATAAATTATTTTAATATTTTCAAAAATATAAAGAGCAATATCGTACTTCTATTAGGACTAAATATGGAAATACTAAGTTTTAAAGATTTCGTATTTACGAACCGGACTACTAGCCTCCTTACCGGTAAAAATAAACGGGTTCTCTACTATCTAACGGAAAGAATAAAATATAATTATAGTCGTATTTATATTACTAGTAGGGGAAGAGCGGGCCTATCCTTTAAAAGTATTATATTCCGCGAGTAAAGTATTATAAATAAATTTAAAATTAATATAATCGAAATTCTTCTAATCGAAATTAAATTAAACATTGTCGATTACTTAGTAGGCAATCCTAAATTCCTCTTCAAAACGCTAAAAATCGCTTTGAAAATCGTCGTAGTACTCGAAGTTAGTACGATAAAGGCGACCAAGAAGCGGAATAATAAATTAGAAAGTGGAGGCTTTAGAAAAAAGAGCAATTACTTCGAAATACTCGCGTAGGATAAGGAAACCTACTTCCTAATTGAAACCCTCGAGAAAATTAATAAGAACTATAATTACAAATTAGGGAAGTTCGAAAAATGCAGCGCGATAAATTATAATATCGAATTCGCTATTAAGGGTATTAATAGCGGAACGTAATAATTGTAAATTAAACGGGTTACTAGTAGTAAGAATAAAAAGGTTAGGAAGATCACCGCTACCGGTACTACCGTTAGGGGAAAAAAGGGCGGGATTACTATCGTTGTAAAATATAAAAAAAAAAAAATAGTCCTCGCTAAAGACCGTTTAATAAAAGAAAAAATCCGCTATTAGGACTGTTTAATAAAAGAGAAGGTCCGCTACTAAGACCGTTTAAAGTAATCGAAACGAAGTAATCCCTTATCTACTAAATAAAAAGTACCTTCCCTTACGTACTAGTAAAGGGAGGTGTTAGGGTCTTTCACTAGGAAATTATTGTAATTACAACTATTAATACTTAGGGGAAGTACTAGGTTCAGCGACTTGTAACGAGGCGATCCCTGTACGCGCGCGCGATCGAGAAAATCAATCGCATAATGAAAGATGGGTTTGCGCTATAAATGTAATAGTTAAAAAGTATAATTAATTATTACGGGTAGAAGGCGAGAGGTTGGGTATAGATGTAGGATATACGTAATTACACGGGGAAAGGAAAGGAGAGAAGTACAAATGTGCGCTCGGAAGGCTGGCCTTTATAGGACTCGAACTATAAACCCTAGTAGGTCCATAGCGGGAGGCCACAGCCAATTAACCGATAGTGACAATAGTCTTAGAGAGCTACTATCACTAGCATATGCGACACAGGGTAACCCTGTGACAAAGACGTAACCGGTCAATTTACTATTTAAAAGGATAAAAATATAACCACTTAGCCTACTATTCAACGGCTGGAAAATACTAACGTATATATTTAAACCGCCTAGTAAATTAAAGAACATACCGCCGTAGATATAGCTACTCAATTTCCTATTTAACAACTTCTAAAGGACGCCGGTAGATAAATAACCTTTAAACCAAAAGACACCAACGTATACATTTAAACCGCCCAATAAATTAAAGAAGACACCAACGCAAACATAACCATTCAACTTCTTATTCAACACACTTCCAAAGGACGCCGGCACACAAACAACCTTTAAACTAATTACTATACGGGACAACGATAATTCTAATAAAGAAAATAATTTAATAATAATAATTATTAAAACGCAAAAGCGTATAGCGGACGAATTATTTTATACTAAATGAAACAATATAAAATAAAGATTAATAGCCTTAGAAAATAAAAATAAAAAGAAGGAAGAAAAATTATACGAATATAAAAATTTGGAAGAATCTACTCATTAATTTTCAAATTTATATAATATTCTAAATAAAATAAAGATATAATCAACTATTAAATAAATATCAACGCCTATATTACTAGAAGTCTATTAACGAAATTCAACGACAAAAGCCCGATTAACTAAAATAAATACTAATTAATAAACGAGGTATAAAATATATTAATTACTATAATAGTAACATCGTCTTCTGGCGCGAGGCGAGAAGAATTTACTGAAGTGCAGCTGTTATAGGTCTAGAGTTAAATTCTACCTACTGTAAACGTTAAAATTTTGACGGTCTACTGTAAATAATAAGCTGGATTCTACTTACTGTAAACGTTAAAATTTTAACGGTCTACTGTAAATAATAAGCTGGATTCTACTTACTGTAAACGTTAAAATTTTAACAGTCTACTATAAATAATAAGCTGGATTCTACCTACCGTAAACGTTAAAATTTTAACGGTCTACTATAAATAATAAGCTGGATTCTACTTACTGTAAATATTAAGATTTTAACGGTCTACTATAAAATAGAGTCTTCCCTTGGGCGGAGCTGGATATGCCCGAGGGAGGCAGTAAAACGCCCATCTTCTAGAATATTTATTTGTTAAGTTTTTGAGAATTGAAATTTCTCCCTTACTAGAGGCCGCGTTACGCGGCCTCTAGCTGTCAACCTAATTTTCCTATTTTTATTTTTATTTTTACTTTTTATTTTTACTTTTTATTTTCATTTTTATTTTTAATTTTAAATTTTTTCTTAATTTTTTTTTGAATTTTTTTTTTTAAATTAAAAATAATTTTTTTTCTTTTTTTTAAATGTTTTTTTTTTTTTCTTTTTTTTTTTTTTTTAAATTTTTTTTTTTATTTTTAAAATTTTTTTTATATTTTTTATTTTATTTTTAATTTTTAATTTTTTTTAATTTTTTTTTAATTTTTTTTAATTTTTATTTTCATTTTTTAATTTTTTTTTTTTAAATTTTTTAAAATTTTTTTTTAAAAATTATTATTTTTTTTTTTTTTTTTTTATCTTTTCTAAAGACTCATTCGGCAAACTTTTTTAAACTAAGATATCTCCTTCATTACAAGGTGCAAGGACCCCTAGCCGGGTACAAAATGACCGCTATCTTTTCCTGATTATTTTGGTATCCTTTTTATTTTTAGGGTCAAGGTTATTAGTACAGAATAAATTTACCCGGGGGACACTCCCGGGGACTCCCGTAACGTGCGCAAAGAAAGGTCACGTGCGCAAAGGTTACGTGCGCAAAGGTTACGTATATAAAGCGAGCACGGGCTGCAAAAATTCTGACCAATCCCAGTTGAGGAATCTTGATTCGACGGACCAATTACAGCACGAAGAACTTACAGGGGTATGGGCCTATTATAGAGAAGCTACGCTGTGCTCGCTTACTTCGTGTAAATACTTCGTTCTCTGACTATAACAGCTGCGCTTTAAAAAATAAATTAATAAATAAATATTCAAAGATAATAAATAAACCGCCGGTTAAAAAATACGAATAAGAAGAATAATAAGTTTGGCGAAACAACCAAGGGGGACCGTAAATTAAAGACGTAGAATTAAAAGACCCGTATAAAGGATTGGAAGAGGTATAGGAAAAATAAGACGGGGAATTAGAAGATAAATATAATTATAATCGCACTAAGGAGGAGGAAGTATTAAAATTCATCTTTTACGGCGTATACAGATAATCCGAAGCCCGCCCGGTATATAATTGATTTTAAGACCGCTTAGGGGATAATCGGGACGATTATTTTTGAACGGGGGGTATTATAAGAGAACTAGAGCAATTAGGCTAGTCGGGGACGATTGGGGCACTATAGGTAGTCACGCCCGCACTGGGAACCTATATTTAAACTACGAGCTCTATAAGTACGCTCTTCTCCTCTCTTCTTCTTCTTTATCAATTAATAGAATTACATCATCACAGCTATACGGGTTTTCCTCTTATACTAAGCTATCTCTTCTTTTTTTTCTTTTTTTCTTTCTCTTTTTTCTCTCTTTATCCCATCTTCCATTTTCCTACTATTATTTTTATTTATATTTTTATTTATACTTTAATTTATACTTTTTTTTTAACTTTTTTTTTTTTTTTTTTTTTTTTTTTTCTTTTCATTTTTATTTAAACGACGCCGAAACCGGAAACGCCGATTTCTAGTCAGGAAGTTCTCCAAAACGAAATCCGACACTAGCAATCGATTTAGGAAGGTTATTTACTTCCTTTGCGATATCCTACGACGACCGCAGCGATAGCGTTGAACCGTCGTTGCCGATAATAATTAATAGAGGTGCGAATAGGTTCGAGAATAGCGTCTACAACCCCTTCGGAAGTATTTTAAAATATAATAACCCTAACGCCGTATTTACTTTAAAGATTTCGGAGGAAACGGAGGAAGATAATAAAATTATAAAGAAATTTATCGTTATCGCGAATAAAACTACGGACTATATTATTTTAACGACCGACGATTATTATTAGGTTCGAAAATTCTTTTTCGAATTCGGGAAAACTTTTATAAAGAAAAATAAGTTTATAATATTTAAAGTAAATAAAGCCGGTAAAGCCTAGTTTATTATTAGGAAGGATTTGAACAATTTAAAGAAATATATTTTAAAGGAATTAAAGAAAGATATTTAAAAAGCGCCGAAGAAATGAGTTAATATTATTTAGAAGATATTAAATAAGGTTAATACCACTTTTTATTATTTTTTTATTATTATTATTAAAAAACTTATCCTTTTTAACTGTAAACGCTAGTAAATTATTAAAGGGGTTTAAATTGCCGCTAAATTTACTTTACGTTCGAACGATAATATGAAGTAAGTTATTAAAAATATTTTAAAGGAGAATTTATTGCTGAAAGTCATGATCACACGTAACACAGAGCCTCAACTTGAGCCTCACTCTACGTACTAGTACATAATAAACAAAAATGTCTCAAGGGTAATCAAGGCAAACGGGCATAAAAGGAAGGCAATCACATCGTAATCTATTAACTCTCATTAAATAATATAGCCTTTCTCCTACTCTCTTTCATATACATTTTTAACAAGTTATAAACCCGGCTCCCGCTATACGGCAATTTATACCGATACTATAGACTAGGCGCCACTAAACCGCATCTAATCTAATATATCGGCAAATACGTTCTTCCATTACAAACGAGCCAAAACTCAATCCTAATTCCACATTCCAACTAAAGCGGGATAAATACATTCTATCCCGTTTCCTTCGTATTATCTATTATCTAAAATACTAAAAATACTACAAAATAGTCGGGAAAACGCATCAAAAAAACTAATATTCATCCCTTCATTCTAAAAATTAGACTACTAATCTCGTCCTATATTAAAAATAGAAGTAAATAACGGCCTAGAAGTAGGAGAGGGTAGCCGATATAGCTATCGACGTAAATGTAACCGTCCTATCTAACTTCCAACCGTCGTACGTACTATAAGATAAAACGAATTCCTATAGCTAGTTAAAATAATTGAACGCCTATTAAAGTACAGCAATCTATAGGACCCTATAAGTGCCGAAAGCGATAGTATATTCGAAGCTGCCGGAATACCCTCCTTAATACTAAAAGAGTTCGAAGTAGGGATAATTAATAAAATTAAAGTACTAAACGACAGGGAGTTCTTTAAATTCGAAATCAAATCCTTAAATACCGAAGGATACCTAAATTCACAAATATAAATAATTTCTCTATTCTAATTTAGAATAACTTATTTCTATAATAATAATCTTACTAACCCTATATACCAAATAACTAATAACCTTATTAATATAATTCTACGTACCATAATTAATAATAGTAAAAACTATAAAAGTACTATCGACGTCTTTAACGAATAAATAAACGGAGCCGGAACCGCAACCCCGGACAAATTAAGCGATATCAATGTAAGTAATACCGGAATTAGAATTATAATTCTAATAACCTTACGTATTATCCCGATTATTATAGGACTAAATATTATATTTAATCCGATTTCTTTAATAAGTATTAATATTAATATTAGTTTAAAATTAGACGGAAAAGATAATTATAAGGTTTAAAACCGTCTCTAATTATTTATAATCGACGTTATAAATGGTTTTGAAATTATAAAGACTTATCCTACTAAGGATATTATCCTTATCGATTCTCTAAAGGCTTAGAAAAATAAATAACGATATTATATTAAAATTCTCTATATAACCTTCGGCGAAACCGCCGAAAAGTTATTAAAAAGATAGATAATTATAGTTAAATTCTTCCTTAAAGCTAAAGAAAAGTATTTAAACGAAGGTATTAGCGCTTTATAATAGATTTAATAGGAATAGGACAACTTAAAATTCGGTAACTTTAATAAAATCCGAACTCTAAGCCAAAAAATCCTATCCTTATAAAAAGAATATATTACAATTAGTATAGAATATAAATTACCCGAAAGTTAACTAATCTTAAAACTATTATAGGTACTTAATTAAAAGTAGTATAACGTTTAAAAAATTAACTTCTAAACTATTTACAATAAAAAACTCCCTTCCTTCTAAAATATAATCCGCTCCGCTAAGGGCGAATTTATATATATTAACGCCGAAGGTAACTATAATATAATAGTGATACTAACGAAAAAGAAGAATATAACGCTAATACTTCTAGTTGATAACCTTCGCAATAAATTCTGCACCTATTGTAATAAAAAGTACTATAATAAAGAGGGTTATTAGGATCTCTACCTAAAATTGAAAAAGGAATATAATACCTATAAATAGAAGAAAAAGGATAAAAATCTATCTTTAATATTAACCCCTACAATAATAACCCTAACCTAAATGGTTTTTATTGTAAACGTAGAACCTATTACCTTATTTACTTCGTCTTTCCCTATTTACAATTAAATTAAAAAACGTTATTTCGACCTTTAATAATATATTTTACAATGGAATAAAAAGCTTCTACTCTCTCTAAACGGCGTACTTCTTTAATTCGGGTTGCAGATAGTATACAACGACCGTCCGGAATAATTTCGTTACTTTTACGGTAAACAGCGGATCTATTACCGGCATCGGCGGTATAAAAGTCCCTATTAGGTATTAGGGTAATTAAAAAAAAAAATTTTTTTAATAGTATAATTACTATAATTCGATTTAATAATATTCTTTTTACCCCTAACCTTAGCATTAATTTAATTTCTATAACCTAATTCCTTAACCGTAGTACTAATATAATTCTATTTAAAAATTACTAGCTTATTAAGAAAGGCGGTATAAGTATTTAAGCTACCTATTTTAGTAACCTATTTATTTTATAAATTACCGATACTGCTTAGTAAACTTTAGTCTCGTATTCGGTTAGCCCGAAGATAAGGCTTTAGTACGAGCGTATAGGGTATTTAAGGGAAGAGAACCTCGCTAAAATAGAAGATATAGTCGACGGGATAAAAAATGCCTAATAGTATTATACGTACGAAGTATACGTTAGAGGCCGAATAAAAGAGACTTTATATTGTAGCAAATTCCTATAGGCCGAATATATATTGAATATAATTTATATAGATATTTATAGGCCCTTTTATATTATAAAATATTAAGGTAAACGCTATTAAATTATATTAGTCGACGGTTATAATAGATTTAGCAGATTATTAACTATTAAAAATAGGATAAGGGTTTAGGAATTTATTTAGGCTTTCGTATAGAAGTTGGAAGTAAGAGAACCCTAAAGGAGAAAGTATAGAACTATTTATTTAGATAGAGCTTAAAAATTTAATAGTTATGAATTTAATATATAGGTAGCTAAACGAGGAATGTATATTAAGAAGTTAATAATAGAGTAGTACTAATTTAATAGTATAGTAAAAGTATTGAATATGTACTTCCGAAAAAAATTGTTATTAATTATAATTAGAGGGAATATTCCGAAGGAATTTTAGCTAGAGATCTTTAAAACGGTTAATTACTTCAAAAATAGAAACCCTTATTTAATATTCGATAAAACGCTTTACGAACTAGTATTCGGGCAAAGACTAAACGTTAATAATATTAGAATTATTAGTACAACTATTTAATATCTTATTTTAAAGGTAAATAGGAAGAAGATAGACGAAAAAATAATTAAATATATACTTATCGGTTTTAAAGGACATACGGTCTATAAGCTCCTTATACTAAATAAGCGAATAATTAGATTAATTAATATTTATTTTAAAATAAAAATAGTATTAATTAAATGAAGGATAAAAAACGTAGTAATATAAATAATACCCAATCCGAATTACTAAATCGGAGCCGGGTCTACGGAGCCGAATTAGGGTAGGCATGTAAATATAGGGGGTAAGTAAATAGATCCGCAAAGGAAACGACCCCGGACCCTAGATTAAAGTAGGTAGTTAATTAATTAGGGTATATTAAAGGGTATTCCGGGTAGGCTAAAACGTACCCCGGGTAAATAAGGGTCTCCCGATTTATTAGTCTAAACCTTACTAATATTATAATTTCTACCCTCTAAATAATAACGTTAAAAGTCTATTATTAAATAAATTATACTTATAGGGTAATAGTATACGCCGGATAACCTTTCCTTAAATATTATAATAGTAAATAACGAATGTAGATTTTAAAATAGTATATTATTAAACCGTAATATATCGGTACAAATATAAACAACGCTATAAATATTAATAAAAACCGGAAATAGTATTATTATTGATAATTATCTAGAATTTTAATATCCGTTAAAAAATAGGATTTCCGAATATTAATACCCTATTTAATATTATATACTATATATTAGCAATAATAGTACGGATTTAGAAAATATAGAACCAATAACGTTAAAAGAAGTAAAGTAGAGCTTTTTTTAAGATAAGTAATTAGAGGTAATAGCTAATAAATACCGGTCTTTTATTTAAAAGAGTATATAGGAATTAGTAGAAGTAACGCTATAAATATACGTTTTATACGGCAAATAAGTCTACAAGCTCAAACGAAGATTTAATAACGAAGTTATAAAACGAAAAATTCGTTAGGTAGTCTATAATTTTGAACAAATCGAAGGAGTGGACTATTTTAAGATATTCGCTTCAATTATTAAACTAATGAACTATAAAATCCTATTTACTATTACTACTATATTAAATTTAGAAATCGAATAAATAGACGTTAAGACCGTATTCCTATATAAGAATATAGAAGAGACGATTTACGTAGAATAACCTCCTAAATTCGATAATAGTACAAATAAAGTCTATAAATTGAATAAAGCCTTATATAGCCTTAAATAAATACTAAAAATCTAATTTAATACGCTTACTATAGCGTTGAAAGAGCTAGGCTATAACCCTATTACTATTAATTATAAAATATTCTCTAAATAAAATACCTTCGTAACAATTTATATAAACGATCTATTAATCGTTAGGAAGGATAAGGGAAAAATTTAGAATTTAAAAGATATATTAAATACTAAATTCCAAATAATGGATTTAAATCCCTATTACTATTATTTTAATATCTGTATTATACGCGATAGGTAGAATAGGATTATTTATTTCGATTAATAAAGGTATATTAATAAAATCCTTACTTATTTCGGTATAACAAATTGTAACTTAATAAATACTCTAATAATTATTAACCGGTTAAAAAAGATTAGAGAAGGCTAATAAGCTAAAAAGGTCAAAATAACTATATACCAATTAGGGGTTAAATTACTAATATATATTATACTTAATATAAAATTAAATATTACGTACGTAATCTCTTTAATTAATCGTTATTTTACAAATCCGGCTAAAGCCTACTTCTGTATACTAAAAAAATCTTCAAATACTTTAAAGATACGAAAAACCTAATACTAATATTCATTAGAAATTTAAGCCTCCTACAAAAATTCTTTAATTTAAATTAGGCTGGGGACGTCAATACTAGGAAGTCCACCGCCGGTTTCGTATTCAACTTCAATAGTAGGAATATTAGCTAAAACTCCAAAAGATAATAAATAATAATATTATTATCGACGGAAATTAAGTATATAGTACAAATATAGGTAATTAAGGAAGCTATCTAATTAAAACAGCTATATATAGAATTAAGTACTAATCTTCGGGGGGAGAATAATACGGATATAGGGGAAACGAAAGCCGTTATTATCTATTGTAACAACTAGGGAACTATATTACTTACTTCAAACCCTACGCATTATTAAAGGACAAAGTATATCGATATTCAATAGTATTTTATATATAAAAAGGTTAAAGATAGATTTATTAAATTTAATTACGTACTAACAGAGGAGTAAATAATTAACGGACTAACTAAACCGCTTACCAAAAATTAATTCTTATTCTTTAGAAAAGGACTAGGTCTAATTAATTTAAATAGAGTATAAAAAAGCTTTAAGGTTAGTACAAGTACTATATTGCCCACCGTAGAAGAATTAAATTCGGGTAATAGTAAAGACGAACTTTAAATACTAATTGACGGGCATAGAGTATAAGGTAGTCTCTACATCACTTATAACCATTAAGGGGGAGTACTAAAAGTCATAATCACACGTGACACAGAGCCTCAACTTGAGCCTCACTCTACGTACTAGTACATAGTAAACAAGGATGTCTCAAGGGTAATCAAGGCAAGCGGGCATAAAAGGAAAGCAGTCATATCGTAGTTTATTAGCTCTCATTGAATAATATAGCCTTTCTCCCACTCTCTTTCATATGCATTTTTGACATTTATATAGGGTAATCCGTACGGCTATTAAAATAATAACGAACGGAGATTGTATAATTATTTTCGACGAATTAATTAGGGATTAGTATTAGAAGTATTAAATTTAAATTTAAAAGGTTTTTAAATAAAAGGTTATTATATTTTTAAATACTATAGCCGTTTTAATTAAAGGAATCCCGTAGGTTAGTATCGATAAGAAATAACCTAAATTAATTATATAGGAAATAAGGGGGAGGAATAAAGAAGCGGAAATTATTAGGGTTAAACCTTAGAAGAGATATAAAGGGGAAGAGAGAAGAATATTTTTAATAGAAATTGCGACTATAAAAGCTATAATTTTCTTCTAAGAGAATTTCTTCTTCTAAAATAGTAGTATATATATATATATATATATTATTTTAAATTATAGCTTCCGCCTAATAATATTTTAAGAGAAACTCTATTTATACGTGGTAAAATCTCTATTTGTACGTGGTTCACTTTTGCTTTTCTAACTATAACTTAGTCGAACTTTGGTATATAAAACTAAAAGTAATACCAAATTACTCGTCGATTTTAACAGATTTTTTAAGGTAGGTACCAATCTTATAGCCTTAAGCGTTATCTACATCCTACTTTTCTAGACTTTTGAACTTTCAATCTTCCTAATTATTTATTTATCATAGCTTTCTTTCTTTAAAGTTTCCAGGGGTAGCAGCTATACGCGGCCTTCAAAAAGGGTAGTGTTAAGTAGAGAAAAAAATAAGAAAAAATATGATATACTTTTTGCCTCCCTATAAATTCTTTTGGTACTCTGAAAAAGATATTGAAATTCACTTTTTTCCACCACGTACAAATAGAGATTTCACCACGTACAAATAGAGTTTCTCTATTTTAAATATTGGTATTTTAGATATACAGCGAGGTTTTATCGCTAAGAGGATATTTATAGCCGTTATAGTAAAATTAAATATAATAAACTATATATAAAAAAAGTAAATTACTCTTCGAATAAGGATAATTCTTTAATTTTTATAAATTATATAGGAAGTCGGGGTATTTCGCCTTCGATAAAAAGCGATACCTATTCGTAAAGGCGGTTTATATAAAAGTATTAATCAATTATATTAAAAGGCTTCGTAATTTTATTATTTATAAAGGGTTAATTAAATTAGTATTAAAACCGATAATAGAAATAGAAGAGGACGTTATAATCCTTAACGCCCCCTTTAATTCCCGTTTAATTACAATTTTAGAGAAATTATTTATAAGAGGAGGAAAAAAAAGCCGCCCTAAGAAAATTAGCGGCGGCTTTCGGCCGAAATTTATAAATATAAACCTAATAGATATTTATATTTACTTTTAAAACGTAAGCGTTTGTACTTATATTAATTCTATCGTTATTATATTTATAATCGCTATTAAAAACGACGCCGAAACCGGAAACGCCGATTTCTAATTAGGAAGTGCTCTAAAACGAAAACCGATAACGGCAATCGACTTAGGAGGGTTATTTACCCCCTTCACAATATCTTACGACGACCGTAGCGATAGTATTGAACCATCGCTACCGATAATAATTAATAGAGGTGCGAATGGGTTTAAGAATAGTATTTACAACCCCCTCGGAAGTATTTTAAAATATAACGACCCTAATACCGTATTTATTATAAAGATTTCAGAAGAAACGGAGGAAGACGATAAAATTATAAAAGAATTTATTACTTATTATAGTAAATAAAATTACGGACTACGCCGCTATAACGACTAACGATTATTATTAGGTTTGAAAGTTACTTTTCGAATTCGTAAATTTTTTTGTAAAGAAAAGTAGGTTTATAATATTTAAGGTAAATAAGGCCGGCGAAGCCTAATTTATTATTAGAAAGGATTTCGACGATTTGAAGAAGTATATTTCGAAGGAATTGAAGAAGGACGCTTAAGAGGCGCCGAAGAAATAAGTTAATATTGTTTAGAAATTACTAAATAAGGTTAATACTATTTTCTACAATTTACTTATTGTTATTATTAAAAAAATTATTTTTTCTAATTACGAACGCTAATTTACTAGTAAAGGGGTTTAAATTGCCGCCGAATTTACTATGCGTTTAAATGATAATATAAAGTAAGTTGTCGAAAATGTTTTAAAGGAGAGCCTATATAGGGTAATTTATGTAGCTATTAGGATAGTAATAAATGGAGATTATATAATTATTTTCGACGAATTAATTAGGGATTGGTATTGGAAGTATTAAATTTAAGTTAAGAAGGTATTTGGAAAAGAGGCAGTTATATCCTTAAATATTATAGCTATTTTAGTTAAAGGAGTCCCGTAGGTTAATATCGATGTAAAATAATTTAAATTGATTATATAGGAAATAAGGGAGAAGAATAAGGAGGCGGAAATTATTAAGGTTAAACTTTAGAAAAAATATGAAAGAAAGGAAAGAAGAATATTTTTAGTAGAAGTTGCGATTGCAAAGGTTATATTCTTTTTTTAAAAGAATTTTTTCTTTTAGGATAGTAATATATATATATATACAAATTATTTTAAATTACGGCCTCCGCTTCATAATATTTTAGTTATTAATATTTCGGATATATAGCGAAATTTTATTATTAAGAAGACGTTTATAATTATTATAATAAAGTTAAGTATAATAGGCTGCGTATAGGAAAAGAAAATTACCCTTCGAATAAGGATAATTCTTTAATTTTTTATAAATTATATAGAAAGTCGGGGTATTTCGCCTTCGATAAAAAGTAATACCCGTTTGTAAGAATAGCCTATGCGAAAGTATTAATTAATTACGCCGAAAGGCTTTATAATTTTATTATTTATAAAGGATTAATTAAATTAGTATTAAAATTAACGATAAAGATAGAAAAGGACGTTATAATTCCCGACGCCCCCCTTAATTCCCGTTTAATTGCGATTTTAAAGAAATTATTTATAAGAAGAAGAAAAAGAGGCTGCCTTAAGAAGATTAGAGGTAGCTTTCGGCCGAAATTCGTAAATATAGGCCTAATAAATATTTATACCCGCTTTTAAAATATAAGTAATTATATTCGTATTAGCTTTATTATTATTATATTTATAATTATTATTATTATTTTTAAAGAAATAATACCCCCCTAATTTATTATTAAATTAAAAGGAAACCTTTTCTAAGGTAATTAATAATTTAATTAACAATATTTTATTAGAATATAGGGAAATTATATAAAAGAGGGAAAATACTATTCGAATAAGAAGAGACTTATGACGTTATAGCCATTTAGAAGTCGGGTAAAAATTTAAATAAGGATATTTATTAGCCGAAAATAATAATAATAGTCTTATTCCCTATGCTACTTATCTATAGCGCCTTATTGGCATGGGGTACTTCTCCTGGTTTTCTAGAGGAAACTGTGCGGCGATAAGCGCCGTCGGATAAAAACCGCCAGCTCCTTTCGGTTGCGAATAAATCGCGCCTGCTCTATTTCGATTCTATTTATAGCGGTGCTTACCTACCGCCTCAATAAATAAGCTACTTCCCTTCTACCGCTATATTTACGAATACTACGCGAATTTATCGCATTACTCTCCCTCTAATTCGATTGCCAAACGGTACTCGTTCAACCTACTAAGCCGTAATACCTACGAAAGGATTCTCTCAGCTCGGGTTCCGTCGTCCAAATAAATTTAGAACTCTTCTTTTATTTACGGCCAGTCGGTTGCCGTTATTTAATAGTCGGCTATCCGTAAATAATTTAGGACGATATATATAAAAGTTTCTTTACCCGCACTGTAAGAATAGATTAGCGTTATAATATCCGGAACCTTCCTCTAGAAGAGGAAGGACCAGAAGCCTATAACTTCCGTCCTTATTTAGGTAAGTAGGGAACTCTTCGCTTTAAGTAATAAGTACTACTCGTCGTCGTCCTCCGGTTATTAGACTTTCTTCTTTTTTCGTTTCATACCGATTATATACCGTTTTATAGTATTACCGCTAAACTTTAGGTTGAGGTCGGCGATAGTAAACTCGTACCGTCGGCCCAATTTAATTACCGCCGCCGCTAATTAATAATTATAGTACAATACCTATTCTCTTATCGTTACCTCTTCCAACTACCCCTCACGGTCCGTAGCGGTTAGTTTTAGTACTTGCGACGGGGGCGGCAGCGCCCCTATTACCGGGGGCGGACTTATTACGATCGCTAGAAGTTTCTCCGTCGGTGCCCATTCTTCAGCCCACTTAGCTTTGGCGGCACCGCTTTCTAGTCTATCGGCGGGTAGCCGACCCCTTACTCTCCTTGCCTAGATGCGGCTAGCTACCTAAGTTATAGTCCCTCGGACGAACCCTACTTAGTTCGTACGGGCGAGCCTTTCTTCGAAGGCCCTAACCCATTTATTGAAGTAGAGGTCGAGCGGCGGACAAAAGGTTTCCGTCTCTAGGTTCCTTACCGGCGTATTTATTAGCCGAAAGGTAGTAAATATTATAGTATTAATTATTTAGAGAATAGTAGAATAATAATTTATGTAAATAAAAAGTAAGATTTAAAGGACTTAAATTTCTAAATTAAAAAGGGTTAAATTACAGTAATAGTAAAGAATTTACGAAAACAGATAATTGTTTATTCTATTTATTCCTTTATTTTCCTTTAAAGTACGCCGGAATATTAATAGGGGTTTCCCTTCTTCGAACTCTTCGAAGAAAAACCCTTAGCCGGTTAATATATAATTGTAAGGGATTATAATTTTTATTACCCTAATTGGGATTTAGAGAATAGGATTAGTTTAAGAGGATATCTATTCGTACTATAGGAAACGTCTTATCGGACTGTGGTCTAAAAGAGAAACCTTTAAGTAATTTATATAAATGAAGTCCGATAATGGTAAAAAGTAGCTCATAATTTTTGTTACTTTCTATAGTATTTTTGAGTACTCCTCTTGTATATATACCCTCTATATTAATCCTTTTTCTTATAGAAAATTGGATTTCCTAAGTTAGGAACTTCAACCTATAAAGCCTATACCTTCTAAAGCCCGTGCGGAGGCCTAACCATATTAGTAAAATTAGATAAAATTCTAGGAGTGTAGATATACAATTTTCTTACTTGTAAGCCTAGATTTCGTAAAGTTACACTTAGTTAACCTTTTAGACTATAGTGCGATAAGACGTTTCCAACAGTACGAATAGACATCCTCTAGTTTAAACGCTATAAAGTTATTTATATAAGTATAGCGTTGGAAATTTAATTTTGTTACTTCCTGTAGGGAATTAATAAAGTTCGGAAATGTAATTAGAGGAAAAAAAAACGGGATAATCGATTACATATAAATTTTATAAAGTATTAAAGCTAAATATTAGGGAGTATAACGGTACGGATAAATAAGTTTAAATTATTACCCTTAAAAAATTTAAATTTAAATAAGAAAAAGAAATAGGAAAGCGGAAGTAAAGAAAGGGTTTAATTAGAATTTAATAAACCTAGAAAAGGTATAGGAAGCGGCGGAAAAATAGATATCGATCCTAAAAAGGATTAAAACGGTAGAAGAATTAGAATTAGGATTTAATAGGTTCGACGGCGAATTCGTTAATATTATTAAAGAATTTGTCTGATACCGAAAGAAAAGTCGGGGAAAATAAATAGACTAGTAGAATTTAAAATATAAAATAGTAACGAAGGAGGTATAGCGGAAATAGTAAATATAATTTAGGAATTAAACGCTTTTAAATTAAAAAGAGTTTGTAGAAGCGGCAATAAAAAAGAAGAAATTTATTACAAAAATTTAAAGAGTAAAATAGCGCGATTATATTATAAATATATTAAAAGATTCGAATAAACTTTAACTATTAAAAAAGTAGGCTGGGATACGAAATTATTATTTAGTAGATTTATTAAAATTATTACCCTTTAAATTAAATGAGCGGGCGAACGAAGTTGAAGACTATAGTAGTAAAGTAAGTATTCTTATCGATTATTTCTTCTTGAAAATAGAAATCCCGACGGGCTATTTACTAAATTAGATTTAATTATTAAACGGCGATACCCTAATACTTATTAATAATTTAATTACCGAAGAAGATATTTAAGAAGTCCTTTCGAGGATAGCGCTAAATAAAATACTGGGTATCGATTAATTTTTAAATAAATTTCTAAAAATTTATAGGGAATTATTTAAATAAGTAATAACGGCTTTCGCCGTAGTAAGCCTCCGGTTTAAATATTTCCCCTAACGGTTCAAGAATACAAAAGTAATTATTTTTAAAAAATTTAAAAAATGTGCCGAATAATAAAAATTAGCCGGGGCATAAAAATTTATATTGCTTTTAAATAATATTAGAAAATCTTTTAAAGCTTTTATAGTAAAAATGTTAATATAAATAGCGGAAAAATATAATTTCTTCTTCGAAGGCTAAATAAGTAATTAAATAAACTATTTAACCGAATTTACTATTTAAATAATTATTAATACGGTTTATACAGTATAGAAGCTTAAAGTTATAACGTTTTTTATACTCTTCGATTTAAAGAGCGTATTCAATAAGGTTAATTATAAATAGTTCTTATATACGCTATAGGAAATATAATTCCCGAAATAAATCTTTTAATAAGTTAATAACTTCGTTACCGGGAAAAAAAATTCTTTTTTCTTCGACGATGAAACTTCTTAACCTTATAATATCGTAATAAGCGTATTATAAAACTCCCCCTTCTTATTAATCCTTTTTATTCTCTTTATTACCCTATTATATTATAAGTAATTACTATTTAAATTACAATTACCATCTGCTTCGTTAATAATATTAATATTATTATAGTAGTTAAAATTATTGAAGAAAATTATTAGATATTTTAAGTAGTATAGGATATTTATTTAGGTTGGGTAATTAAAAGAGGAATAGAATTTGAAGTAAGTAAAACGGAACTTATATATTTTACGTAAATAAAGGAATTAAGAATGGAAACTTTCTAGATTAAAAGAGTTATATTTAAATTAATAAAATCGATTAATTTTTTTAGGGTTTAATTAAATTAGAAATTTAATTACTAAATATATATAGAGGTAATAAAAAAAACATTTATATAAACGAACGTATTAATATAATTAGCGGCGAAAATTTAGGCTTATTTTTTACGCGAACGAAGGAGATTTATACTAAATATATTTAGAGTACAATTATATACGGAATATTAGCCTTCTATTAATTAATTGAAATTTACAATAAATTACAAAGAATAGCGATTAGATTAGCTAAATATTAAATTAAATACTTAAAAATTATTATCGGAGCGTATAAAATTATATTAATAAGGAACTTAGAAATAGAAACCTTTTATCCGCTATTCGACCTTTATTTTAATAAGCGGGATAAAGCCTTCGAAAAAAAGTTTACTTATACGAATTAAATAGGGTTCGTCCAAAGGATTATAATTTAAGTAGTTAGCCGTATTTAAATAAAGAGAGTAAGAAGTCGGCTACCCGCCGATAAATTAAAAAAATAGTATTGCTAAAATTAAGTAAATTAAAGAATAAATATTAATAGAGAAATTTCTAATAATTATAATAGGTCCGCCTCCGGTAATAGGAATACTACCACCCCCGTTATAAATATTAGAATTAACCACTATAGACTACGAAAAGTAATTAAAAATAATAATAATAAGAGAGTAGGTATTATATTATAATTATTAATTAATACTAGCAATAATTAAATTAGGTTAGCGGTACGAATTTACTATCGCTAATTTTAACCCGCAATTTAGTAGTAATATTATAAAACGGTATATAATTAATACAAAGCGAAAAAAGAAAGAAATTTAATAATTAGAAGACGATAACGAATAATATTTATTATTTAAGGCGAAAAATTCCCTTTTTACTTAAATAAAGACGGAAGTTATTAACCTCCGGTCCTTCCTCTTTTTAAAAAAGGTTCTAAATATTATAATACTAATCTACTTTTATAAAACAAATAAAAAAACTTTTATATATATTATTCTAAATTATTTATAAATAGCCGACTATTAAATAACGGTGACTGATTAGCCGTAGATGAAAGAAGAGTTCTAAATTTATTTAAACGATAGAACCCGAATTAAAAGAATCTTTTTATAGGCATTACAATTTGGTAGGTTGAATGAGTATTATTTGGCAGTCGAATTGGAGGGAGAGTAGTGTAATGAATTTGCGCGGTATTTTTGAGTACGTTCGATTACAATACTAGAATAAGAAAGTACAAGAGTAGTATTTCGATTGTTTTAGTATTAAATTGAAAGCGGTGGTAGGGAAATAGTTTATTTATTGAAGCGGTAGGTAAGTATTATTATAGATAAAATCGAAATAGAATAGGCGCAATTTATTCGCGACCGAAAGGAATTAACTGTTTTTATCCAACAGCGCTTATCACCGTACGGTTTTTCCTCTAGAGAACTAGGAGAAGTACCCCATACTAGTAAGGCGCTATAGATAAGTAGCATAGGGAATAAGACTATTATTATTATAATCGCTATTATTATATTTTAAGAAATAATATCCCCTTAATTTAGTATTAAATTAAAAGGAAACTTCTTATAGGGTAATTAATAATGTAATTGAAAATACTTTATTAAAATATTAGGAAATTATACGAAAGAGGAAAAACGTTATTCGAATAGGAAGAGACTTATAATATTATAGTAATTTAAAAGTTGGGTAGGAATTTAAATAAGGATATTTATTAGCTGAAGGGCGGTTAATATTATAGTATTGATTATTTAGAAAAGAGTAAGGCGGTAATTTATATAAATAAGAAGTGCAATTTAAAGGATTTAAATTTTTAAATTAGGAAAGATTAGGTTATAACGATATTAAAGAATTTATAAGAACCAATAATTATTTACTCTATTTATTCCTTTATTTTCTTTTAAAGTATGTTAGAATATTAGTAAGGGTTTCCTTTCTTCGAATTCTTCGAGGAGAAATCCTTAGCCGGCTAATATATAATTGTAGGGCATTATAATTTCTATTACCCTAATTAAAATTTAGAGAATAGGATTAGCTCGGACGTTATAAAGTTATTTATATAAATACGGCGTTAGAAGTTTAGTTTCGTTACCCCCTATAGGGAATTAACGAGGTTTGGAAATATAATAAAAGGAGAGAAAAATAAGATAATTAACTATATATAAATTTTTCAAGGTATCGAAGCCGAATATTAGGGAGTATAACGGTACGGGTAAACGGATTCGGATTATTACCCTTAAGAAGTTTAGGTCAAAGTAGGAAAATAGAATAGGAAAGTAGAAGTAAAGGAAAATTTTACTTAGAATTTAATATAGAAAAGGTATAGGGGGCGGTAGAAAAATAAATATCGATCCTAAAGGGGATCGAAACGGTAAAAGAGTTCGAATCAAAATTTAATAGGTTCGACGGCGAATTTATTAGTATTATAAAAAAATTTGTCTTATATTAAAAGAAAGGTCGGGGAAAGTAAGTAAACTAGTAGAATTTAAAATATAAAGTAGTAATAAAGGAAGTACGGTAGAAGTAATAAATATAATTTAGGAATTAAATACTTTTAAATTAAAGGAAATTTGTAGAGGCGGCGATAAAAAAGAAGAAATTTATTATAAACATTTAGAACACGAAGTAGTATAATTATATTATAAATATATTAAAAGATTTAAATAAATTTTAAATATTAAAGAGGTAAATTAGGATAGGAAATTATTATTTAATAGATTTGTTAAAATTATTACCCCTTAAATTAAATGAGCGGGCGAACGAAATTGAAAACTAAAGTAGTAAAGTAAATACTTTTACTAATTGTTTCTTCTCGAAAGTAGAGGTTTTAATAAATTATTTTCTAAATTAGATTTAATTATTAAATAGCGGTACGTTAATATTTATTAATAATTTAATTACTGAAGAGGATATTGGGAAAAGATTTTCGAAGATAGTACTAAATAAGGTATTAGATATGAATTAGTTTTTAAATAAATTTCTAAAGATTTATAGGGAATTATTTAAAACATAGTCTTTCCTTGGGCGGAGCCGGATATGCCCACGGAAGACAGTGAAACGCCCACGGTGAACGCATTTTTACACTGTAAAACTGGATCCACATTATCCGCTAATCAATACTAGCTAAAATATTATTAGTTTCAACACTAACCGAAACATTATTAGTTTCAATATAAACAGAAATATTACTAAATATTACTTAAAAATATATTTCCCGCATTATATTATTATTAGAAATAATCCTAGAACTCGCAAAATACTTCTAATAGCTTCCAACCGTCTTTATAACTTCAAACTCCTATTTTAACTATTACTAGCCCCCGACGGGGGGTATTATAGGGACGCCTATAGTATAATAGTATATAAGGACGCTCGTATCCCTATTAATATTATAAATTATAGAAACCCCTTATTCAAATTTTATTTATAACTATTATAACTATTTTTCTGTATTTCTATCTATCCTATTTATTCCTACTTCCTTATTACATTTATATTACCTCCCTATTACTTCCCTAATACCCAAAATCTAATCCAGTTGATTATATTAACACAGAACGGGGTTTTAATTAGGGGAAGAAATATAAGTAAGCTATGAAACGTACTATTTCTCAGTCGTTATAAACGGGTACCCTATTGCTACAGCGGGGTATTTATAAAGCGATTCGATTAGGGTACGTAGAATAAGCCATATTGAACTCCTTTTTTTTTTAGTATTTTCTTACTTTATCCGAAACTTTAAAACCGTTTAAAACGGATTGGGAAAAATAGAAAAAAGTCCGGAAAGGGAGTTTACTAGTAAATATATAGCGATTCTGAAGTATTAGCGCTAGTAGTAATAATAGGAATAATATTAACTTAATAATAATTATTTACAATCTTACGGCGTAAATTAGAGTTACTAGCAATAACAATAAGGGTAGCGTTAATCTATTCCCCGTGTCTAATCTTACAGCACTTAACGACTAACTTGAATATTTTACGGACAACTTCCTTATCTATATTAATTTCGAAAATAATATTCGAATCGTAAAATTAAGCAATAAAAAAGTTATTAATCTTAAGAATAACGGGTATAGCGACTGTATTAATAATTAACAATTAATAAACGACTAAGGTAACAGTATTAATAATTAACAGTTAATAAACAATAAAAGAAGAGAGAACAGGAATATAAAAATAATAGGATTAGTATTAATGTGAGATCACGAACGATGGATAACGTGATCGATGTGAAAGATGATGGATGATGCTATCTGAAAGAGAGAGAGGAGAGCGGAAAGTCTGGAGGGCTAGAAACGGTGGGCTAGAAACCCAGGGCACGAGTGGGGCGAACAAATAGTCTGTGCCCTATGCCCGGGACCCACCAACACACCCCTATAGACCGAAAGACCGCTGAATAGTCCCCCCTCTGTGTACTATCTATACTATTTACTTATTTATATAATAATGATTCTAATGGTGTTTCATGCCCAGGGGACCTTCTTCTAGACCATACCTATCAGTTTGATGAATCTTGCGTACTTATCAGGTTTAAGTACCTTTGTAAGGCCATCTGCTGGTATCTCCTCGCCGGGTAAATGTTCGACCGTAAACGTCCCTTTCTCTACCTCTTGAATTAGCCATTTGTACCGTATATCGATGTAACGGTTTCTGGCTAATATATTAAGGTTGAGCATACGATCTTTCGTATTGCTATTATCGGTATAGAATATTTTATTGACCTTCTAAAGGCCCAAATCCATATTAAGGTCGTCTAACATCCCTCCTACCCAATTAAAAGTTTTTACCGTTAGTACCAAATTAGTAAATTCGGCTTTAATCGTATTTATTATTACTAAATCCTATTTCTTTAATTTCTATAAGACGGGACTACAAGTAAAGAATACGACGTAACTAGTAATACTCTTCCTTAATAGGATATCGTCGGCGAAAGAGGCGTCCGCACAAGTATAAAAGGATAGCGCTATTAACAGTAATAATATACCTCCTAAAACGATGCCTAAATTTATAAACTTAGAAAGGTATTACTAAAAGTATTTAATAACGACGAAGTATCTATGCGTAGGAGCCGTATTTACTTCGCACAATTTACTAACTATAAATAAAATATCTAGCCGTATATTTATCGACAATTAATTTAGGGATCTAATCTTCTTAAAGTAGGATTTAACCTCCTTAAGGGATACGTCAACACCCCTATAAATCTTATAATCCGGCGGCCATAGGGTTTTAACGCCGTAGAATTTAAATTTACCGTCGTTAAACTTCGTAATTAATATATAGGTATATCTTTCTTAAAATATAAAAATTATACGAATTTAGCGATCCCTAACGATATTACAACCTAGAAAGGTACGTACCTCTCCCAATTATTTAAGCTTAAAGTAACTAGCTAAATAATCTTTTACTTAATTAACTACAATAATAATTACTACGGTAACGAGGAGGTCGTTAATGTAAAGGACTAATAATGTACCTAACTCCTTATTAATAAGTAGATACGAATCTATATTAATAGGTATAAATCTAGTACTCTTAAAAACGGGTAACAAAGTTTAAAATTAATAAAGAAGTAACTATTTAAAATTATACAACGCTTTATTAAATTAGTAGACAACGTCCCGTTTATTATAATTGGGTAATACTTTTTCGAGAATTATAAATTATTTAACATAATATTTAGTATCGTTTAGGATAGAGGTATTAAAGAAAGCGGTATCGAAGTTAAATTAATAATATTTATAATTATTAACCGCTATAAAGGCTAAGAAAAATTATACACTTACTGAATATATAACCGCTACGTAAATATTTTAAACGGCCTAATTTCCTTCTTCGAAATTACTACAAACTACCTATCTAACTCTAGCTATCCAATCCTTTTAATCAATAAAATATTTTTCGTCGTAAACCTATTTACCGGGTAAAACTTTTATATCGCTAAATCTAAATACTAATTTATAAACCTCACAATTCTTTAAGGCCTTAACCTACTTCTTTATAGTTAAGAGCTAATATATCTCGTAGTTCGGTTGCCTACGTACTAAGCGATAGTTCTTAAGGATGTACTACTACGGTTAAACTATACAAACTATATCGTAATCGACCTTTATAACCGTAAAATAATACTCAAATAGACTACGTTGTACTAGACGACTCTCTATTATACTATAATAATTATTAGGTAATATAACCTTCTCTTAAACAATATTACCGTTACTATCCTTAACCTTCTAGCTATAATAGTCGTAACTAGCGGGTTTGGCTAACGAATAATGTAGTCGAAATAGCTGGGGAAAATCGATCGGTTGAACAGGAGTAATTTATTAAATAGGCGGCTAGAGAGAGCTGGTAGGAGGCTAAAGCTATAGTTTACTAATATTTATACTTAAAGTAGGGTCGAAACTTCGAAATCGGTTAGGGGTATTAATCGAGGGCAAGCGAACTTCTAATACGGGTTGCTATAATGAGCTAGGCAATAGTATACCTAGTGCAATGTATACGGTTAGTTTATTATTATCAAAAAGATCGCATTGTTCGCGGGGTCTAGGATCCTCCTCATTAAAATCTTTAAAATCCAGCAATTAATCTTTATCGTAATTATAATTTTAATTATCACCCTTATGGACTGACTCCTCTTCAATGGAATCTAAAATGCCCTACTAATTTAGCGTTGGCGATAGGGAAGTTTGTTAATAATGGGAGGATTGTTCTAGAAGAATTAGAGCGCTCTAGGTAATTAGAGCGCTCTAGGTAATTGGAGCGCCTTATTAAGGTACTAGGGTAGGTTCTAGAGTGAAGGGTAGCGTAATAGTCGTATCTCCTAGTTTCTAGACTATATAATACGAGGGAGGTATAAATACTTATTATAATTAGGACTACTATGATTGTAACTAGGGAGTCTTACTATTAATCTTAATCCAAATCTGGTAGCCGCTATCTACAACCTTATTAATCTCATTAACTATTTGATTAGAAAAGATAACGTAGTATTTAACGATATTGCTGTTACTATTACGGATTTAATTTTGGTTGGCTATATCCTCCTCCAAAAACGTTACCGTACTAGCTCTAACAATTTCGCCTATATCTAGGTTCTAGATAAATATAATACGGCTATAAAGGTTATTAAAACCGATAAAATATCCTTTCTATACTCTAGTACGAAACTTATTTCCCTACGGTCGTTTCTATAGTTTAATAAAATAATACGTAATGTAGAAATAAGACCGTAAGTATTTAATATAGGGTTATTTAATCTCGTTAGGGAAATTAGCAATTTCCGCCAGTAATTCCTATAGGCTACGACCGTTATAAGCTTTCGAAGGTAAAAGGTTAAGAACCTTAATGCTGTAAGCCGTTATAAAAGGCTAAAGATATTCTAATATACCCAAATCTAATATTAAGGCTCTAGTACATTGTATAATAATAGCGCTAACTCTCTCGATCTTACCTTACATCTATAGGGTATAGGGTATTAATTTAAATAATTCCACCCCCTCTAATCTTGCCCAATTAACGATCTTACTATTCTAAAACTCCTTAATACTAAAACCGAATTCTAGACCGCTATTAAGGCTAAAAACCCTAATCTTAAGACCGCTCTAGAGCTCAACCTATTTTTTAAACTCTTTAATCTAGGTAAACGCATCGCCTTTATTAACTATAAACCTTGCCCAATAGAAACCTATTACCTTATAAACGAAATAGATCATATATCTATATCCTTTATAGCCTAATATTATATAGGAAACGACGTCGACGTAGATATAAGCCATAGGTTAAATCGTAACCTTACTAGCGATCTTAGGGATTACATCGTATACCTTAGCCTTAATACAAGCCTCACAAAAATAATCTTAGGTATTACTAAGTTTAATACTAACCGCTTCATAGGCTTTAAGGACTTAATCCCTACCTACGTACATAAATCGGCAATATATTATTAAGTAATTAATTAACGTTATTATAGCATAACGGGTATTTTAAGGGAAATCTAGGTATACGAGAACTAGTAATACTAGAAAGTTATTAATCCATCTACACTAGATAATAACCTTATAAGCCGTAATCTAATTAAATCGCATATCCCAAACCATACCGTTATCGAAAAAACCCTTAGTCGTAAACAAATTTGCTAGGGTACTAAGGGAATAAATCACGTTCTTAATCCGAACCGTAACATTAATATTCGTTATAGTTAATATTATAAGCTCTACTATACCTATATAATAGGCGTACGTAGAATTACCATTACCAATAGTATAAACGATAGGATAAGGAAGCGGTTGCAAGTCAATAAACTACTTCAAATAGTTAAAAATATTCGAAGTACAACCAAAATCGTATATAACTAGATCGTACATATTTATTTACCTTAAAACCTATTAGTCTTTAACAACGTCACCTTATATATATTAAAATTATAAATTTAAACCAATTAATTAAAAATTATCAATACGCTAAATAGCGTTAGCTAAGGGCTCTAGTAAAAATCTATACCGCTAGTAGCCATAAACATTCCGCCACTATAAAGGAGGGCAAATCCCGTAATAGCCGGGGCAATAAAATTAGAAGAACCGTTATTAGCTAAGGCACTAGTGCCGGCAGCGGCCTTCTTAGCGAGAACCTCTTTCTTAGGCTTCCAAGAATTAGGAGCCTACTCAAGGTTACAAACCCAACAAATCTCTACCTTGCTCGAGACGTAATAACCGCACAGCATATGCTTCTAGGTCTTATAAATCTTCTTATCGCACAAAGTACACTAGAGTCGCTTATCGTCTTTCTCCTTAGTAGAAGTATTATTACTCGTACTAATATTATTCAAAGTCGCAATATTACTAGTCTTACTAATATTAACGTTGAAGTTAGGCATGCGAGCCTCAATAATACCGATATTACTTAACTTAGCCAACAGATCACCAATCGTCATCTACTTATCCTCCAAAGCCTTCGACCAATATCTAGCGTCGATAGGGTAAATATCTTTAACCGCGTTATATAGGTGGCCGATCTTAATATCATCGGTAAACTCGTACTTAGTATCGTAGACGCGCTTACGAAGCTTAATATACTAATTGAAAAAGGATCCTATAGAATCGAAGTTGGATTTTTTAATAATTATAAACGCGTAGAAAACCTCTATATAAACCTCATTAATAACGCGAGCGATACAGGATTGGACGAGGTTAAACAGTGCCTTCGGATCTTTACCCTTCCTATCCCAACCGTTAATTATAAGGGTAGTAGTAACCGATTCGTTCTTAAGGGTGGACAACAGAACCTTTATAGCACCGGTACGTTTTATATACTAGGCCTCGTACTTCTCTAGTTCAATTTCCTCGTCGGGCTCAGTAGGGGGATTCTTGGCGAAGATAAACTTGTACAGACCTAGGGAATCAAATTCGGCCTCGAGGCCTTACTCCTAATTATCGATATTCTGTTCGCCCAGAAGGTAGACGAGGGAGGATAAAGTAGATATAGCGATCTTATAGTTATCGCTATTATCGCTTTTACTTATTTAGTAGAAGAGATTGAAGTTTGCGCTAGTTACTGAACTAAACGCTATGCTTCATATAGTCGCTTAACTATTTTGTGTTGATTGTATTAGTAAAGTTGACCGTGCTGGGTATAGAGTACAGCAACTATTTCCCAAAATCTTTATAGGGCAAACGTAGGAAGTTTGTCGCGCGTTTCTTCGACGATCTTTTATCGATGCACGATCGTTTCTACTACCCATTTCTCGAATGCTAGAAGACCGTAAGGCTTACTATATTGTTGGTAATTGCTAATATTCACAGGGAAGGTAGAGGGCTCATAACCTATAAGATCACGAACGATGGATAACGTGATCGATGTGAAAGATGATGGATGATACTATCTAAAAGAGAGAAAGGAGAGCGGAAAGTCTGGAGGGCTAGAAACGGTGGGCTAGAAACCCAGGGCACGAGTGGGGCGAACAGATGGTCTGTGCCCTGTGCCCGGGACCCACCAACAATTAATACCTTACATACAAACTACTATTTACTAAATACTCCTTCTATTACTAAATACTCCTTCCATTATTAAATACTCCTTCTATACACTAAATACTCCTCCTATTAATTGAAGGTAAGAAACTACTTATAGTCCAAACTTCCTAAATATATTTTTCAAAATACCTGTAAATTAACTTCCTCTCAAACGTAGCAGTCTACTAGCAATATTTTTACGGGGTCTTCTACAAGGCCTTCCTAAATTTATACCTAATCTACCAAATTTAATTACACTATTCCTTTACTTCTTCCAATTATATTACTTACTCTACCTCTACTTAATATACTACTAATTGTATTACCGGGCAATCTTCTACGAAGTCTATTACAAGATTTACCGCACCTCCTACCCGGGGCCGGTTAATTATTATCGGAATTATCGTCCAGAATATTACCCGGGCCGGGGCCGATAGCCCGTATACAGTTAAAAGCCGGGGGGTTCTATTAACGCCCGTACCCGCGTAGCAATAATAGTTATCCAAGAATTATTTACTAATTCTATCGTTTAATAACATCGAAACTTCGATAACGGTATATTTAATTAGTTTTAATACACAAGGCATCGAATTCGAAAATTTCTTCAAATATTAAATCTTACAAAGTACGTATACGAAAAATAACTATATATAATAGCCTAATTATAAAATCCTTCTTAGAAATATCGTATACAGCCCAGTCTCAAGTTTGTCCCTATAACTTATATACTATAATAGCATATACAATCGTAAAGGGGAATTGGATTCTAGAATAATAAATAATACTTCATTAGAATTCTCGAATAGAACGAAAGATAGGAATAATATAGGGGTCGAAATCAATATTATCTTCAAAATAGGGGGGGCCGCAATAGTTATTAAAGTGTATTAGAAGAACGAAGGGGGGAATTTTAACTTTTAGGCTATAAAAGAATTAGCTAATATATTTTGAAAATATTAATATTAATAATAAACTTACTAAATATTATATCTTCAATCTCCATCCTAAACTATATCGACGATTATACTAATAGAGCTATTAATTAACCCTCCTTCAATCCAAAAATTCTTTATAAGTATAACTCTATTACTAATAATTAGACTAAACTAATTATACAAATTCCTAATATTAATATAATTAACTACTTTTATATTAAGAGGATTGTTAAATCGTTAAAACCATAAAAGTTAAATTATTTAATACATCTAAATAAATATAATTATATATATTAACTATAATATTAGTCGGGAAGATTCGTAAGGCATGAGTAAATTCCAATTATTCAAAAATTCATAATACTTATTTATACCGTATTAACAATAATTCCTCATTAATAATAGAAGGGGTATTATTTCATAAACCTTCGAGTATATTACGGAATCTAGCTTAGTTATTACTTTATTAACGGACAATTTACTTAAGCTTAATATTCTAATCGAAAGCAAAGTAGCAAGTACGGCTACTACATTAAATAAAGTTCAACTTCCCGGCCTTACGTTTACGCCTTTACTCCTCTATTTCATTAGGAAGCCTATCCGCCTCATCGTCTCCAACTACTTCTAACGGGGTATTAAAATTATTAGTAAACTATAGAAGTTCCTAGTAATACAAAGGTTTTTGGCTAATAGGTAGTAGTTAAAAGAAATCGCCAAGCAGAAGAATATTAATACTACCAAATATCTTATACTAGTTTTCAAGAAAGGCCTATTATAAACGTTTATTAATAAAGCATATATTTCTCATCCCTAATATAAATTTTTCGTTAATAATAAAATATTTATATTATCGAAAGTCTCGTTGAATATAAAATAATCTATTACCATTAAAATTATTTCAAGTACTAATACTAAAGGGTAATTTAAGTAAGGAATAAATAGTATAATTATTAATATTATTAGCGGTTATCCTAATAGGGGTATAACGAATAATAGGTTTAAAGAGGTTTTAAACTATAATTATCTTAATATATTTATAAGAGAGCAACCTAATAAAGTAAAGTTTACTAGTACCACCTTTACTATTAACTTACAGAAGTAATTATTTTAGCCTTTTATTATTTAAAATAGTTCAATAATAATTAGTAAACAAGTTAAACACTATACGTTACTCGTTAATAAAAATATTATATATACGTTACGTAATAGGCTCGGGATTTCAAAAGTTAAAAGTATTCTTCCTTAATTTCTAGTAATCTCTAGCTTAGCGAAGGAGTTTTCAATATTTAGTAGAGTAGTACTTATACTAATTATAATCGAAATTAATAGGGCGATTGCTTAAAACTTAACTAATATCATTATTATTATTATTAATACGGTTAGGTATATCTCTAGTTATATCCTCCTAACCCGGTTCATTTACTTTTAACTCTTAATTAGGCGGCTCAAAATTATCTTTTAGCTCTGGAGCTAAAAGGTAACCGTAATACTTATTTAGATATTAATAACCTTTTTAATAAATAGTAAAGGCTTCCGTATATAATTCGTAACGAATATTATTAATTGTAAAAAAATTATTTAGTCGTCGATAAAGGTAATATAATATAAATTTAATACGATTAAAATTTTCTCGGTTATTTTAAATCTTATATATAAGAAAGTAATTGAGCACCCTTAACTTAGTACGATCTGTAAAGGGTTTTAGCCGTAATCCGAAGTCGAATTTAGTATGAAATTCGAAGTAGGATATATTATTATACCAATTATTACGACTAATATATTTTTAATAGTATAATTTCATTTATTATATTTCGCCAACTACGTTAATATAATTACTTACAGTAAGATTATTATTAAATATTTTATTTACTACCTCTACCGTAGCATTTTATCTTCGCCATTCAACCTAAAATAAATCTATATTAAGATTAATAATAATAATATTTTTATAATTTCGATAGCGGTAATTAACTAATATAATAATTCGAATACTTTCCTATAAAGGAATCTTTATAAATATATAATATACTTCTCAAATAGACTAATTACATTTAATAATAATTTTATTTATAAACTTTACTATAAACTATTTAATTAGTTGCGCCGAATTAATATCTAGAATAATATCGCTAGCGAATTATTCGTAGGTCTTTATCCTATTTTTAACTTTAAAAATGTATTTAGCGACATAATTAAAGAGAATGTCTTTTCGCACCGTCATAAATGTCTTCCGGCACCGTTATCAAAAATACTACCAAATATAAGTTTACCAAACAAGAAGTTATTAGTAT
>MU839303.1:6890-32154 GCA_030685235.1 Copromyces sp. CBS 386.78
GTACTTTTAGTACTTTTAGTACTTTTAGTACTTTTAGTACTTTTAGTACTTTTAGTACTTTTAGTACTTTTAGTACTTTTAGTACTTTTAGTACTTTTAGTACTATAGTATTAGTTTTAGTATTTTAGTAGTAATTTAAATATTTTTATTTATTAATATATATATTTAAAATCTTATTTATCAATATATATATTTAAAATCTTATTTAAAATAATAATATTATATTTCTTATTTCTTTTATACTTTTATATTATTCTTTATTTGATTTATACTTTAATCGTATTAGTTATAGTTTTAGAACTTATAATTTTACTATAATAATAATATATTTAATTTCTAGTTTCTACTTACCATTATATAATAATATATAATTCTAAGAATTTCTTTTCTATTAACTAAATATTAAAATAATATAGTAGTTTGAAAAGTACTATTAATAAAGGATTAATAATATTTTATATAATAAATGTTATATTATTTAAAGTCAAATAATGAATAAGTTATTTTATACCCCAAAATAAGTTAAAATCTTTTAAGGTTATTTATATATATAGGTTTAATAATTTAACTAAACTAGAGGACCTAAATAACTTATAATACTATAACTATAATAGTATTTAAATATCTTAATCTATTTAATATTAAATTTCTAAATTTTATAGTACTTATAACGTTAATAAATTATAATTATTAAATTAATATTAAAATATTAAACTACCCAGTATTTTTAGTATTAGACTAGTATTTTGAGTGTACTAGACTAGTACTTTTGCTGTACTAATTAGTACTTTTATTGTACTAATTAGTACTTTTGCTGTACTAAAAGTACTAATTTTGTACTAATTAGTACTTTTAGTACAAAATTAGTATTTTAAAAATCTTAATAACTTTTTAATTATAAAATATTTTTAAAAACCGTTGAAAGTATTGAAACCAGCTCGTTTAGTAGTATATTCTATATACTAAAATTAATAATATATTATTATAAAAATACTTAGTACGTACTTAGTACGTACTAAGTACTAGAGTACTAATTAGTATTAGTACAGGTCTAGTACTAGTACTAGACCTCTAGTACTAGTACGACTCAAATACTGGACTGGACTAGTACTAATCCCAACCCTGCCCTGGACCGCCGGCTGCGTCCAAGATTTCGACCCTCCCGTCGGCACCGGCAAGGTCGCCGACTCCAATGCCATCTGGGACGGAATCAGGTACCTGAACGACGTGCCCGGCCACCCGCTCGAGCTGCACCGCGGCTGCGGGCAGGTCAGCTGCAGCTACGGCAGCGCCATCTTTTGGTGCAACGAGGAGACGGACCATGGACTGCGACTGAAGCAGTTTGGCGATATCGCGGATGGCGCCAGGGCGGTCATGGAGAGCTGTGGAAAGGGCGCCGGTGTGATGGGCAAGGCGGTCACGGGGTGGGATTTTAAGTCGGAGAAGGGAAAGAATTGGAGTGTGGTTGTTACGGGGGGTGATTGTTGAATGATGGACGATAGGTACCTCGGTTGCGGGCCTGGCGTGGACTGGACACTGGAGAGTGGGAGGGTTACCTACCTTACCTAGATCTTAATCTTAATGGCCATGATCGGGAGGGATTTAGGAAGGGGTAGATGCGTGATGGAGGACAAAAAAACGGTGTTGGTAGAGGAAGGGAATAGGTGAAAAATGGTGATGGATGGATGATAGAAGAGAGTGGTTTGGGCCACTCACTAGAACAATAGACGAACATAGAGGGGGATACAAAATACAATCAAGTAATAGCGTCGCGACCTGAGAAATGCTCTGCTTTGACGACCATTTGGACAATGAGCCTCCATCAGCAAACGTCAAAAGAACAGGACTTCCACCAGCACTATAGAAAGTCGCACTGTTGCGGCTGCAAGTATCCTCCCGCATTTAGTAAACGCCCTAGCCCGGACGAGTCGGGATACGGTCCGTTTCTCGCCATGCCATATCATCCATCACAAGAGAAGCACGTCAACATTTGACTCGACAATACCTTATCCAAGAATGACGCGAACAGTAACTTGAAATCTTCAGCAAATACACAGCAACACCTCAGAAAGAATATAACGACGTTCCCATCACCAACCTCCCAGCATCCTTACTTCTCACCACCTTTCACCCCTAGAAATCTTCAGAAGAACACTCAATCGGTCTCAAAGAACACCTAAGCCCGTCACATCCCAATCATGTTGAACTGGGACACGCATCCACAAGTTGTGTGGGCTCCAGTCCCAAAATTGTCATAGCTGAGCTGTTCAATTCCGCTTAGCGACCGCAGCAAAAGTAGTAGGCTGAACAGGCAGTGACTTCCCGGCACCGCGCGGCTGCTGTGTCACTCCGAGGTCGATGGTCGTCTCGAAACTTGAGACAATTGGTACTGAGACGATGGAGGGAGGTGTGATGGTTGGTGCTGTCGTTGTTGTTGTCGTTGTTGGCGTGATGGTGATTGACAGAGGTGGTGGAGGCGGGGCGTGGGGAGGGTCGTGGGGAGGATGGGGGTAGTGGCGATCATCACGGTTGTCGAGACTCGGTGCGAGGGGTTCGCCGTTGACGTTGGCCGTGATGGCGAGGAGGGTGATGAGGCTAGTGATTAATCTAATGGACGGCATGGTTTTCGGTGGTAAAGTAGAGCTGGGATGTTGTATCAGGTTGGGATACCTTGAGGGTTCGTGAGAAGATGTGTTTGGGACTTTATTGTTGATGCTGGCTCCTTCTTCTGGTTGTTTGGAGCGAGTATCCGGGGACTTAACATTTCAGACGCCGAGCCGGCGGACGTAACACCATGGCGAACCTTTTGTCCGTTGAGTCAAGCTCAACCGTTTCCGGAATTATGGTGGCTATACCTCGTGAAAGTGGATGGACGGGTTCGGCTATGCCTTGGCCCACCTCGTGATGAGGATCCGGGGGTCATGTTTGTTGCGGAAACCGGCTGGCCAGCTGGGAAGATGGCGAAGTTGCTGCCCGGCGAGTCAATCTCAACCGTCTATAAAGCGGGAACGGGCTGGGCTATCCCTCAATGATCGATATCTTACCCGCAATATCCAACACGCGAGACGACGTTTGCTGGAAGAACGCGCCAGAACCCGAGGATATTGGACCAGCTAAGCCTCTATTCCTCTTTTCTCCCGTTTGGCGCGTCTCTTGATTCTCCTCCAAAGTGCACTCCTCCATCGAGGCATGATATTAGCAATTCTCGCCCTTGGCCACAATTCTCTATCCGTTTCAGAACCTGAACTCTCCTTTTACGACAAGCAGAGCGCCGTCGCGCACCTCTGTGCGTGGAGCGAGAATTTGTGAGGAGTCTATCGGCGGTTTGACGAGTTTGGCAGACGTTGGCTGATAAACTTGTGGACATTCCACAAAACAAGGCCCGCCTCGCCCCAAGGCACAAGCAATGACTTCAGCGAGGAATACGAAGCGGGACCGTCGTTACACCAATAAATAGCGGCACACCCGCCACCGCATATGATCCTAATCCAGCTCGCTGGTCCCGGGCCGCTCGTGGGCTTGCCTTTGATCTCGCCCAAGGAGGTAACACCGTCCACGATGTCATGGGCTTTAGCGTATATCTCTTGGCCCGACTGGAGTAGCAGTCCACTTGTATGTATGGTCTTGTTCTCGGAATCGCTCGGTACGTTCAGGATGACATGGTTATTTTGTGACCTGGAGAAAAGGTCGGCAAGGAGTTGATGGTGGTCTCCCTGTCGATGAGTCGACCACGTGAGTTGCGGCTAGGGCAAGAGAAGAAGAGACTGGGAAGGAACCAAAAGGTCAGATGATGTAGGCTTCTAGGACAACAAGATGGATGTATCGCACTTACCAAAGGCCCGCCAAGGTAGCAAGACGAAGCACGAAAGCTGGCAAATACGTAATTGGTGCTGCGGAACAGAGACGGCAAGCTATGCTCCCTTCGGGCAGAGGCCATCACGACCGCAGAATTACGCAGTTGATGTAGAAGACCGAGTATCGTGTTGATAGTCATGCGAAGCGGTTGATTGCTTTCGGCGTTTCATGTTTACAGCGTGTGTTTAGCTGGTATGCTGCTGCGCATGGCCGCTTGATCCTTCAGGGCAAACATTCCCATTCTGTGGTTATTGACACGCGGATAGGTCAAGCATAACGGATCAGAGAGTAACCATCTGGCGGTCGCGGGCGGGATTGAAGCCGGATATCTTCGTCAGGACAGTCATGGCGCAGGATCGCGTCCACGGGTTGCGGGGCTTCGTATTGGGACCGGCGATCAGAACGGGACAGCTTCCAGGGATCAATAAAGATGCCCTCGTCATTGTTTGCATAGTCGCATTGCTGGCCCAAAGTGCATTGGCTGAAAGCGAGGGGATGAAAAGACAAAGAAGGCAGGCAGTGGGCGGCCGGCATTGTGCTTAGTTCTGGGAAGTGTATGGCGCAGAGCAAATGGAAGGTAGACTTAATCAATGCTGCTTGGTGTCAAAAGTGGGGCGCTGCTGTTATGGTTGCTGAATGGCTTAGATGCGCCGCTATCTGACCTCCTCCAGACCTGGGTGCCATCACAATAGCAAGGTAACAGTAGCGCGGCGGGGGCCAAGTTTGGTAATCTTCTTTTTTATTTTCCTTTTCTCTCAAACCTCCCAACCCCATCGCAACCTATCTGGCTCCATGAGTCTCTCGCTCAGATTGGCTTACAAAGTCCGCACCAGCCAACCATTCTCCTTTTGTCTCACCGAACCAGTTCGCGTGTTGGTGGGTGTGCCGAGTTTTGGTCATCCGCCAACAGCATTGATGCAGGAAGGGAGCCGAGCCGAGCCGCCTTCCAACTTCCCAGACAGCAAACAAACAATTAGATAGTAGTTGAACCTGACACACGCCAACGGCGCCTTCCAGTTTTAGATCCCGTGCTTTCAAATTTCAATTCTTCGGCACGCGGTAAATTTCGACAATGTGGCAAATTGCCAATCCGCACCCCGGCATCGCAGCCTCGAGCATTGACCAACTTCCAATGTCCACCCTTTTATTCCGCCTACCTCTCCCCATGGTCCAAACTTTCACCTCCCCGCTCCCTCTTGCCCAGCCTTACAATCCAGTCCCTTCAGAATAACGCTCCACGCATCCCCATACAGCGCCTCTCCAGCAACCATCGGCCGAGTATTCGTCGCGTCCGTCGTCCTGCACTTTTCCTGATCAAGGATCATCTCCGCTTGCTCGACAAGCGTCTTGTACGTCGGCGGGTTGTAGTGGGTCCATTCCACCTGATGATGATAAAGTTCGTTAGCCATCTATCCTTTTTTTTTTTTTTTTTTAATTATTCAACTGCGGGAGACGGAAGACAAGGAACCGAAAGAACCAATGAACGAAAAAGACCAGAAGAAAAAAAGAATAAAGAGAGGCACAGCTGGAAAAAAAAAAAAAAAAAAAAAAAAAACAAGGAGAAAAAAAGAAGAAGAAGAAGAAGAACTCACATCCCACACACACCAAAACACCCCCAGCCCCTCCTGACATCCCATCCGCCTACACCCATCCGCCATCGCCACGGTAGGCAACGGCGGTCCATTATCAAGCGTCTTCAGATGCTCGAGGACATGCCATGCGCCAGACATGGATCCAAACTCGGGGGCGCGGGGAGAGGGGCAGATTATGGTTATGCCCATTCCTCGCTTTTTGGTAGTGGCAGAGTCGGTAGAGGAGGAGGAGGACTCGATGGTGGTGTCGTACGCTACTATAATGTCGCTGGTGGGAAGGCCGAGGGTGGTATGGCAGTGGAGGAGGAGGGAGAGGAGGCCGAGGGAGAGGAGGGATTTGAGAGATGGCATTGTTGTTGGTTGGTGGTTGTTTGGGTGGACTGTTCAGTTCATGTTTCGGTGGACGAGTTTGGATGAGAGAGGAGATGGAAGACGATGGTTGGTATCGGTTTTGGTGCTGGTGATATACTGGTTGCCCATTGCTTGGAGGGACAATCACCTTTCTGATGTTGCGCTCCAGCATAGCCCTCCCTCGTGGTTCAACAAAGACCACAAAAGGAAGATGTACAAACCACATCGTGGCCCGCCATTATCCATACCGCTGATGTCGAAATGTCCGACTCCCAAACGCCATCGTGTGTCTTTGACAGCCATGACAGCTATGACAGGAAACACGGGCAAGAGACACAAGCGAAGCGCTTTGTGAGGCTCATACGACTCGAATGCCTGGAGCCATTGGCCTGTTGCGTTGAAGGTGTGTGTATACTTATCTGCCGGAAGCTGGAAATGGGTTGTTTGCGTTGTACAGAACATGACAGTTGAGGGTCATGTGCCGTCATGTGCTTGTAACCAGGGAGTGAGTACGCTGGTGACACTAACAGATTGCTTGCTCGAACACGTAGTTGTGGTGTTAGTGCAACTGTACATGGGCCGGCATCTGAGTTGTTCAACTTCAAACGGTCCATATGTGAGGTATCGTCGGGAAAGTTGTCTTGGGGTATGTGATCGGTGCAGTGGTGAGACAAATTATTCAAGACAAGTCAAATTTCACGTATAGATAGAAGAGATCCATGGGTGAGAATTTCAAATAACTGGAAAAGCGCAATGAGCAAGTCCAGGGCAGAAGAGGGTGCTCATTCCCAATGTCCATTTGGGATCGGGTGTGCGACATTGTCCAGTCCGACCACAGGAGGATTTGAATCCCGATGACACCAGAAGAGTTCGGGTTTTTCAAAAACGGGTCTTCCAATGCAGTCGAGAAAGTGGCTGACCGATGGGAGAAAAATGTCAGGCACAACCAAAGGAGGTATGGGTACAAAGTGGAAGGCACGGTTGAGATCACCAAGCAGAGGAGGAGAATACCTACCTACCTAAGGTAGTGTGAGTGAGAACCTTGATGGCCATCTCCCTCATCGATAAGGCTCATCATAAGATAAGGCAGGCTTGATTTCAACAGCATCGATGCTGGAATTCGCTACCAAACCTATGAGTGCCTTGACAGGGACGTTTTTACAATGGAATCTCCAGCTAAAGTGAAGTCAGATAAGATAGTTTGCTTTCATCTTTGGATTGATACCCTATGTTATCCTCCTACCTCGACACGTTCATGCTTTTTGCCCGTACTCTCGGTATCCCCGGCGAACTCGCTCGGCGCTTCAGCTCCTCTTCTCTATCCCTTCTTAGCATACCTTGGACGGACAAATCGGAATCATAGTACCATAGTGCAAAGTCCATGGCATCAACCCGTCCTCTGTCACACAACCATCTGTTCCCCAACTGCATAACTAGCAGTTCTTCTCCAAACCACTCTCTGATCTGTTTACTCATCCGGGCAGTGATCTGTTTACACACCCGGGCATTTACGTCCGGCCTCACGCTGCGAAGCTTATGAACCGCATATGCTATCGGAACTTTCTCTCCCGGCGGAACCGACTTAACGTGTTCCAGCATCTTGTTCAGTTTCTTTTTGGCCTCCTTAAACATGAGCCTCTTCTCCCTAGTGGTTTTTTTTGGTGTTGATTGGAGCCCTTCGGACATCCTTGTGTCACACTCTACGCAAATTCTCTCAAACGCCCAGCCCGATACGTCGTCCATTGGATCCCCAATTCTTGTGTACTGGTGTTTCGTGAGGTCGACCTGGTTGACCTTGCAGATCGCGCAAATGGTGTTGTCTCTGTATAGCCAATTGCGCCAGGAGTTACTGTCCTGGTCGCTGTCGGTGCGGCATACCGCGCTGGTGTGGAATGGTCTGGCGAAGACGTTGAGATTGCGCAAGACGCTCCAAGTATGCGATTTCTCTTGCCGGCTTCTGTCGACACAGGTAATCGATGACTCGCCCTTGGGTTGGAAACGAAAACCGCTACATGCAATGACTGTGAAGCTCCTTCCGAGAATTGGCCTGAGCGGTCCAGCCGCCTGAATGGCGGTAGACGGGTTTCGCAGGAAGAGAGCTGTTGTCGGCATTTTCGCTGTGCTCTCCGGGTATGTGGAGGAGGTCGACCGGCTGGAGAGGGCGGGTAGGAAAGCTCGAGATCAGATATTGTATTTGTGCTTCATGCTTGCGCTAATTGTTAGCTGGAGAAAGAGGCAAAAACTAGGCCGCGTTGCCATCCAGTAGTGGCGGCAGTGTGTTAAACCGCTTCGATGTACAAGATGCGAGACGGGTCAAACGTACCAATTCACAGAGGGAGGACACGAAAATGTGTATACGGCAAATGGGCGTCAACCTGCGAATAGGCGCCGACGAAAGCCTGGTGGTGGGATGCCCGTGCTGATGGTCGCAGAGGATCGTGGTTTGAGGAAGAGGGGAGAAGCGGTTTGCTGGCTTGAGAAAGTTTGGGCCCTGCTCGTCACCGACCAAGCCAATGGAAGATCGCGACGGTGGATGAGCCAGCCATTCAGACAGATTTCTGTCAGATTAGAGGGTGGATATCTGGGTTTCTGGCTATACTCAATCTGGGTTAGCCGCCCAGCCCCCTAGATTACTGGTTTCTGGGTCCCTCTGGGATATTCCAGCACCCCCCAGACCTTCTGGGCGAGTTAGTTATATATACTCTTCAATCAATTAATTCTGTACAGTCATATTTGATAATTAATAGTCTGATTTACGTATTTACAATAAGAAGCGCTACAATAACCGATATAAGTAATATCCCTACGAAATTAATAACGTTAACTATATTTCTATTAAAGGAATCTATTAATAAAGTTATTACAGTCGTTTTTAGGACTTAAAGCAATTAGCTTAATTAGTACGAAACCTTTAAACGACTAATTAGAAGTAATTAAGACTTCGGTAATTAATTATTTAAGGAAGGGCCTATAATTTAGAGGGTCCTACTTCCTAAGCTAGAAGATTTCTTCCTTACGAAGCTTATAAAAAATTGTATATTGGCGGTTAAAAAAGAATTTATTAAATTTAATAGAGGAATCCGAATTAAGAAGGTTATAGTAATAACTATTACGATAATTATAATAAATATTATTATAGTTTAGACTTAGATTTAAATTTAGATTTAAATTAATGAAGACGGTATTAAAACCGCCGCTACTACTACTACTTAATTCCGGCAAGAAATTAGGGAAGATTTTAACGACGAAGAAGATTTTGAAGAAGAGGATAAATATTATACTAAATAAGATATTAAAGAGGATATAGTAATTAACTTTACTATAGACTTTATTATAGGAGGAAAAGTTATTTATAATTAAATTAATAATATATATAATACCTACTATAAATATTAGAAGGACTTCGATAATATTAATACGAAAGTCCGTAATTAGATAAATATTTACATTACTAATTAATTCGCCGATATTATTTTCGAATAGGATAAATTTACCTATAAATAGCTAAAATAAATTAAAAATTAAATTAATTACTACCTTATCGATTAAATCGCTATTATTTAGCGAAAATATTAAGCCTTTATTAAAGAGATTACTAAAAAATAATTTAAAGACTTCGAAAAATAAATTTTAAATTAGGAAATCCTTATTACTAATAGTAAGAAATTAAGCGTTAACGAAATTACTTCCCCTACTTTATAATTTACCGATTTTATTAATATAAACCGCGAATATAAATTTATTTAGGCAAATAATACTTAAAAATTTAATTACGATTTAGAAAATTCATCCTTAAATTATAAAGATATATTCGTTAATTTTAGAAGGGTCGGTATATTAGAATATATTATACTATTAGCCAGTAAAAAAATTGTAATTTATAGCTCTTAGGGTATTAATTAATCTAATTCAAAAGAATTTATATTTGAAAGGGAGGATATTCTTAATTTTAATTATAAAAAGAAATAGAAAGTATATATAAAGAAGAAATACGGCGCGGATAAAAACGTAAATAATTCTTTATAATTAAAAAAAAGAGGGGGATCTACGCCGTTATATAAAATATACAAACGAAGCCTTTATTTAATAATACGTTATTAGTATTTAATATTTAAAATAAAAAATAACCTTACTTAGAAATTTAGTAATTTTATTTAGAAATTTATTAATAAAAATTTCGAAAAGTTTCTTAAAATTAGTAAGGAGGTAGAGAAGGCTAGGAATTAAATATAGGACTATTTTATTATTTTTACGTAGATTATTATTTTAAGGACTTAAAGGTAACGAAAAATTAGTATTTACAATTTAATATTTTTCGTTAGATAAAATACTTTTAATATAAGTAACGGAAAGGATATTTATTTTTTTAAGAATTTAGCGATCTTCGATTTTAGGGCTTCCCTTTATATTTTTAACGAAATTAATCGTTTTTTTACATTTCGAATAATATCCTTAAAAAAATATATTTAAATTAAAGATTTTTAAATACCTATTAAAAATTTTAAAATTATTAACGTAGAAATATAAAGAGAGAAAAGAATTCTACGGCTATAATTAAGAGAGGTTATTTTCTACCTTAATTTTATTATAAATTTTATATTTTTACATTTATTTCGAAAGTAGGGTTTTTATTAAAATTATAAACTATTTAGTAATTACCTTCATCGATTAAACAGATCGATTTTTTATTTCCTTTACGAGATTTATTATTAAATAATTTTCGAATATTTTTTTCTCTCTTTTAATTGTATTACTTTCTTCGTTCGACGAAACTATTTTAATTTTTATATTAATTGTTACATATATAAGATGCTTACTTAATTCTAGTACGAACAGTTCGGTTATTACGGTTTATAAGTCTTTAAATACCTTTATAATATTAAGGGTACTAAATTTAAAAGATTAGCAACTTATTAATATAATACGTATAGTATATTTAAAATTAAATAATAAGTTATATAAAAATTACGCAACTAAAATTTTGAATTAGGAGAATATTTCGCTATTGATTTTTTCGAATACGAATAAAGGAGAGGAGGTTTTAAATATATAATATTTATTATTTATCGATAAATTAAATTTATTTAGGATATTTATATAGTAATACGTATAATAAGGATTATTATTAAAAGATTATTCTTTATTATCGATATAATTAATTACCGGTATAACATTAAAATTAAATATATTAAATACAATAATAAGTTTAATAATTAGTACGTTAAAGATAAGTTAACTATTCGCTTTATTATTTTCGAACTTTTAATATTTAATATTTAAATTTAAAATAGCGGTATTAAGCGTTTAGGAGGTATAATTAAAGAAAAGGCGCGCACTATAATAAATAATTCTTATTTCTTTTATAACCTTTAGCTTTAAATCGTTTTAATAGTAATCTACTTTATTAACCGATCGCCTAAGTATTTTTATAATTGGAAGTCTTTTTATAAATAATTTTATATTTTTATAGCCTATTATAAAGGGGTATAAATTAATCCCCGGAAACTTAATTTTAATTATTTACGTATTTACAATTATAAAGTTTATACGATAATAGGAGTCGCTTAAAAGAAGGAGCAGCGACGAAAGAAATTCTAATTAAAAATATAAATCGGCTACTTCGTTAGCTACGTTACTTCGTTTATTTATTAAGTCTAGAACTTATAAATAAATTATATTATTTATACCTATAATATATTATTTAACGAAAATTCAATTTATTTAGGGAATTTTAATAAGATTAAAGAAGGGTTAAAGCTAATTAGCGACGAGATTTCTAATTTATTTAATAAAGTCGACTACCCGTTTTAATTATCTATATAGTATTTCGAACCCTTTAATACGATTTAAAATATAGAAGATAACAATTTTATTTAATTATTACCGTCGTTCTTCGATAACGAATTATAAGTAAATAGTAATAATATTATTAATTTTAAATTAATTGAGCCTAACGTTTAAAGTAAAATGTCCTTCGATTTTATATTTAGATATCCTACCCTTCTAAGTATATTACTAGCTACTCTTTTTACTAGTTTTATTATTAACTTGTTAAAGCTTATTTCCTTCCCGACTTTCGAATTATAGGAAACTGCTTTTAACGTTGGGAAATTCGTTTAATTAGTAAGCTAGAAATAGGGTAAAGTTATTACAAAAGTAGAAATTAATTATCTAATTATTAAAAATAGCTGGATAAACTCTATTAAATATTAAAATTTACCTTCCGTCTTAAAGATTTATTACGATTTAAAATATTACAAATTAGGAGACCTCTTTAAATAAGTAGAAGAAATATACTTTAATAATTATAAGGAAATAAAGTTATAAATAGAGGTCGATAAGGATATCCTTCGTACTAAAGGAGTTTAAATCTTTAATTATATATAGGTATATATATATAAATTTAATAAGTACAGCCGTTTTTAGAAGGTGAAGGTTCGTTTTATAATTAGAAGTAATTAATAATATTATTACAGGAAAAAAATATACGTTTCTACATTAGCTAGTCGTTCTTTCTAATCTATTATCATTTACGCTACTAAATTTAATTTCGAATTTATTTAATACAATATAGTAAATACCTTCGTTAATATTTATTTTAATAAGGAGATTTATATATATATACTCCTTGGATATTAAAAGTATTATACGGTATTTAAACTACTTAAGGCCTTTTATAGTTTACAATATACTCTTTTACTTTAGTAATAAGAATTTAATAGTATTTTTAAAAATATAAATTTTTAATTATTATTCGAAGACCCGTATATTTTTAAATACGGTAAGATTCTTATTTTTTATTACATTAATAATATTATATTTACCTTCGATTAGAAAATATATAATAAAATTAATTAAATAATAAAGAATTTGGAGGAGAAATATAAACTTATAGGGGGTAATAACTTCTAATAGTTTTTAAGTATTAAAATTATTCGAAATTGAGAAGTAGGATTAATCTAGTTATTTTAATAGGAATATATTTATAAAATTATTAAATTTATTAAGAATCTTTATATTTTCGCTTTTATTCTAATAAGTAATAAAGAATTTTTACCCTACGATAATATAACTACCTTCGATAAAATACGGGATTATTAGGTCGTCGTCGGATTAATAATATACGTTGTAATAATTATTAAAATAAATATTACTTTTGTAACTAACCGTTTAATTCGCTATAATTATAATCCTAATCTTTAATATTGTAAGGCTATTAATAAGGTATTATACTACCTTTAATTCTACTTAAATTTTTCTCTTTACTTTAAATTATTATTAAAATTTAAAATAATTTTAAATACTTTATATATTAATAATATATTAGATTAGAAAAATTTATATAGTTTTACAATTAAATTATTCGGTAGTTTTATTTATTAAGGTACTATTAAATAAAAAATAGTATTAATTTTAATTATTAAGGTAGAATTACTATTAATCTTTAATATTATAAAGGAAGTTATTATTATTATACGTTTATATAAGGAGATTAAAATTCCCTTCGATTAGGAAGTACTTGTAATCAGGTATAATAATACTTAGACGATACGTATTTTAATTATTAAAATATTATAATTAATAATTAAATTAAAGTATATTAATATTTATTATTATTAATTATAATAAGAGATTATAGAAGGAAGGATTGTAGTCGAATATTTAAAAATAAAGAAAATATTAATAAACAGCTTAATAAAAGTATTAGGATAGTTAGATTACGAGAAGTTCCGGGAATTAATAAGGATAGCGAATATATTAGTTTAAAAAGAAATAAGGATTAGGAGGGAAATTCCCGACGATGTTCTAGAAGATACTTATAATTTAGTTAGGGAGATTGACGTACTAGAAGAGAGAAAATTATAAATAGTTTTACTTTTACCTTGTATTGAGAAGGTTTATAAGTAAGGGGGTATGTTAAATTAGAGGGTGGATATCTAGGTTTCTAGCTATATTCAATTTGGGTTAGCCGTCCAGCCCCCTAGATTATTAGTTTCTGGGTCCCTTTGGGATACTCTAGTACCCCCCAGACCTTCTGGGCGAGTCAGTTATACATACTCTTCAATCAATTAATTTTGTACAGTCACATTTGACAATTTCCCCGCGGTTGCCCCAATACGCTCGACAGCTTGTAAGGTGTAATGTTGGAGGCACGTGCGCTCACGAATGGAACCTTATCGGTGCTTATCGCTAGGGGCGGGCCATCAAGGTTCTCTTCGGTTTCTGCCACCAATCCTCCAGAACACGAAGGAATCATAAGAAGACAAGAATTGGCAAATCATCAATTAACTCATTGAATCAAATAATTGCAGACGTTACCCTCAGCAATACGTTCCCAAAAATCCACGCAATCAAGCTTGGTGCTGTTCAAGCTGGCGTCATGTCCGTCTACATCAACTGTCGCTCACTTCCTCTGGCAGCTCGTCCACAGCAGAGAGACAACCCAATTGATTCAACGATTCGCAGGCCCAGGAGTTCTGGCCGTTACCTATCGGCTTATTCAGACCCCAAAAGGGTAGCGATCAGGCTTGGAAGGTAGACTCGTACATTGATGGAAATATACGATGCCCATCCTAGGAAGCATTAACCTCCTCGCAGAATTGCTGAACAGCCGGGAGGACTTCATCTGCAAAGTTACAAACAATCTCGTCAGCATCTAAAATACACTTGCTAGGAGGAAACAATGTGTGTGAGAAACGAAAGGCAATACGTACTAACAGCCACAGCACTCCCACAATTCTCCACCACGCACACCGTGCCGGCCTGCACAATGGCCGCCTCGTTGGCTGCCGTGCACCAGCACTTGTAGTCGGTCAACGAGCAGGTGGTGGCGGAGGTGACGGCGACGGTGATGCAGGGCTGGGCACACGCGGGGATTTCGGAGAGGGATTGGGCGGCGACGAGGCCACCGGTGGTGAGGGTGAGGATGGTGAGGAAGGACTTCATTTTGGCGGTTCGGTTTGGGTGAAGAGGTGGTGAACTGGTACGGGAGAGCTTGTGGGCGAGGGAATTGGGACGAGGAGATGGAGAGACTTGGTGTCTGATGCTTTGATGCCGGATGCTTCAAAACCAGGCAGAGAAAAACAGGATGTTGCGTCCTTTTTAACTTTGGTTCAGACAAGAAGTGGTACCTGCATGTCGGTTCTGCTCGGTCATGTCCGGGCCAGGCGGCATCGTGTTCGAGGCTCAGTTGGTTCATGGGCCCCTCGTGATGTGCAGCGGGGAGAGTCCGGGGAAGTGGTCATGAGTTTGTGCTTGAATCTCGAACTGGTAAACACGATGGAAAATGTGTGGAGGATCCGTGGAAGATGATGCGAACGAGTGCTTCAGGTCAAAGAGCGATGCACACACCGACACTCGAAAGGTCAAGTGTCAGGCCCTCATAGTAGCAAATGGATGGCTTTGACAGCTTGGTCAAACAAAAAAGAGGGAGAACTAAGTAGGCATCTTAGCTTGAGATGCTCTTCAAAATGTTGCCATATGGTCGTTAATGCGGGTTTGAAGCAGGAGGTCGTGGCCCTTTATTATTACCTAGCCGACAAGACCACTTCTGGGTTCGCTGACAAGCACCGAGGGTACTACAAGAAACGACTCCCACCTGCGCAAAAAGGGCACATTGGCGGTGAAAGGCCGTTAGTCTCTGTCAATCCAGTCTTTTGAATGTGAGCGAAAACCCAAAATCGAACCTAGGGACGAAGGACGCTTGCATTCACAACTCCAGCGACTCTCATCACTTGTTTGGTCCTCCTTCGTATTCGAGCACCATGTTGCTCGGAGACTTCAATTTCGTAATCAAAGCGGGAAGTTGCCTGGGCAAGAGCATTGTTGACAAACGGCGCACGCACCGCGCAGGTTTTTCTCTCGAGTCGCCTCGCGGGCTGCCAGTCGTTTGGTCATCTCACCTTCCCTTTTCCTTAAATGACAACGAAAAGGGAGGAAGGTGCAACAGGGTAACAGGGGCACAAAAGTGCCCGTGGCGAGAAAGTTTCGTCTCAGGAGATGCCATCGGGAAACGAATGTCAGTGTGCATGACCCGCCCTGCCCGCTTTTCGTCGCCCACCCAGACACCGTGACTTGCATCATGCACCCAAACACCAAAGACAACGAGCATGATTGAAAGAAACGAAATTTTGATCAAGACTAACATTACGAAATGGGCTAATAGTAAACTAAGCGATATGGTATCATGACTCAAAACCCGTAACAACAATACACATGTATCACATCAACAATAACTTCCATCTTTTTTCCCTTTCCATCCATCGAATCCCCCCTCTGTTCCTTCTAGTACACCGAACGGGGCACTCACTCACTGCAACATCTGCTGCATAGCATTAACCCGATAACTCTCCCTCCTGGCCATCAATTCCTGATGCGTCCCCGAATCCACAATCCGTCCCCCCTCCACCACAAAAATCACATCCGCCTTCTGCACCGTGTGCAACCGATGGGTAATCGCCAACACCGTCGTATCCTTGGCAACCTTATCCAACCCTTCCTGCAACGCCGCCTCGCTAGCCGCGTCCAGCGCACTCGTACTTTCATCCAGCAACAGCAATCTCGGCTTCCTGACCAGCGCGCGCGCAATCGCCAGCCTCTGCCTCTGCCCGCCCGATAGCCTGTTAGCAGAAGCGCCGCATTCGGTCTCGTACCCTTCGGGGAGAGAGGCGACGACGTCGTGGATGGAGGCAAGACGACAGGCTTCTTCGATTTCGGAATCGGAAGCTTCGTGCCCCGGGCGAGCGCCGAGGCCGACGTTGAATTTCACGGAGCCGTCGAAGAGGGCGGCTTCTTGAGGGACGAGGGCGACCGAGTCACGGAAGTTGGAAGTCGGGGAGGAGAGGTCGACGCCGTCGATGGTGATGGAGCCCGAGGTGGGCGCGTACAGGCGTTGGACGAGGTTCATGATGGTGGACTTGCCGGCGCCCGAAGGGCCGATGAGGCCGACGAACTGGCCTGGTTGGATGGTAAAGGAGACCGAGTCGAGGACTGGGTGGTCTGGGCGGGAGGGGTAGGCGAAAGAGACGTTGGAGAATTGGATCTGGACGCCCGACTTCTTTTGGACAAAGTTGGGTGCTTCGCCCGTGGCTTCGGGGTCAAGATTCTTATTGGAAGAAGCAGGGGAAGACGAGTCATGCACGTGGTCGTTGGATCCCAAGCCGATGACGCCCAAGATGCGCGAGATGGCCAAGCGGGCACGAGAGAACTCGGGCGCCAGGGAAAACATTTGGCCCCAGAGCTGGGCCGAGACCAACATGGCCACAAGGACGATGAAGAAGTCGCGCTGCGTGTACTCGCCGTGCATGATGCGCTGCGAGCCCCACCAGTAGGCGAAGGCGTAGACGAGGAAGGAGATGGAGTTGGCGAGCGCCAGCCAGATGTTGGTGAAGGCCGCCGCCTTGACCATTTCGTCGCGGTTATTCTTCAGGAGGCGCTGGTAGGAGCCGAGCACCTCGTGCTCGAGCGAGAGGGCGGCGACCGTCTTGATGGTCTGCACGGCCTCGACGGCGACCGAGGTGGCTTTGTTGAAGGCCTCGGCGTGGCGCTCTTCGTAGCGGGCGAGCATGCGGAGCTGCATCAGCCCGGTTCCCAAAAGGATGGGCACGATGGACAGGCAGACGATGGCGATCTTCCAGGCAAAGATGTGCGACAGGATGATGGCGGCGATGAAGTTGACGCAGATGGAGAAGACGGTGCCGATGGTGGAGCCCGAGAAGGCCCCGACCGAAGCGCTGTCCTTGGTGATGATGGTCAACAGCGACGAAGGGCTGCGGCCCTCGGACTGGTGCCACTGCACGCCCTGCTCCATTAGAGAGCGGAACGAGAGCACGCGCATGGCGTAGAGCAGCTTCTCGGCGATGAGAGCGAAGCACGACCAGGCGCCGAAGTTGGCCAAGAACTCGATGCAGGCAAGCATGAAGAGGAAGCCGCCGAAAAACTTGCCGTAGTAGAGGACCTTCTCCATGGTGCTGCTGCAGGGGTTGAGAGAGCTGACGGTGAAGCCGAAGAGGATGCCGGAGCCGGAGAAGGTGCCGCCGACGATGACGGCCGAGAATATGGCGAGTAGCAGCCAGCCGAGACTGGGGCGGAGGAAGCGGGCAAGCGAACGAATGACGTTGCTCAGGGGACGCTGCGTGTCGATGCCAATCTCATCTCCGTTAGGAGCGGCGGCCGCGGCAGCAGCAGCGGGAGCAGGGGCAGGAGTGACTGCGACTTGAGGGGCAGAGGGCTTCTCGACCGAGGTACCCGTGGCGGAAGAGGAAGACTCGATGGACTCGCCCGAGACAGATGAGCCGGCCTCGGCCTTGTGAGCAGTACCGAGAGTCTGGAGGTTGGCCATCTTGGCAAAGGCACCGTCCTCCTTGGCCATGAGCTCGTCGTAGGAACCTTCCTCAATGACCTTGCCGGCTTCCATGACGACGATCTTGTCGGCGTTGCGGATGGTGGACAGACGATGGGCGATGGAGATGACGGTCCTGCTCTTGGCAGCACGGTCGACGGCTTCCTGGATGCGACGCTCAGAGGCAGAGTCCAAGGCGGAAGTGGCCTCGTCGAGAAGAAGAATCTTGGGGTCACGGATCAAAGCTCTGGCGAGGGCAACACGCTGGCGCTGACCACCGCTGACCATGGAACCAGAAGGACCGGCATAGGTGCCGTAGCCCTTGTCGAGACGCTCGATGAAGCTAGCGGCGTCGGCCTCGGTGGCGGCGTGCTGGATGAGGTTGATGATCTCTTGGACGAGGGGGCCAAAGGAGCTGACGGTGGCGGGGTTGATGGAGTCCTTGCCCTTCTTGGCCAGGTCGGCGAGCTCGTGGCTGTGAAGGATGTCCTTGAGACGCTGGTGTTCAGGCTTGGGAGAGTTGATGAGGCCGAGAGCAATGTTTTCGAGGATGGAGCGGTCGAGCAGGGAGGGTTCCTGCTGGACCAAGCTGACAAAACCGCGCAGGTTGCGGACGTTGAGCTCCTTGAGATCGTAGCCGTCCATGGTAATCTTGCCCGAGTTGGGATCCTGCAGACGGCTGATCATGGCCGCAACGGTGGACTTGCCACTCCCGGAAAGACCAACAATAGCAGTGTGCTTGCCGGCAGGGAAGGTCAAGTCGACGTTCTTCAAGACCAGCTGGTCAGGGCGGCTGGGGTAGGAGAAGGAGACGTTCTCGAAGCGGATCTCGCCGCGAGTCTCAAAGGGAAGGACGACGCCCTTGTCGGAAGTACCGTCGATGGGAGAAGGCTCCTCGATGTCCTTCATCAGTCTGTCGAAAGCAGCCTGGGCACCACCAAGAAGGGGCAGCAAGGGGGAGATGTTACCAAGCACGACGCAAGCATCAACCAAGATGAAGATGACAGTGTAGATCTGACCAATGGTCTCGTCACCCTTGCCAGCCATGGCATCAGCAACCATGCGCGAACCCTCCCAGAAAGCCAGCGCGTTGCCGGCGTAGGCGATGAAGTAAAGCAGACCAGCCTGGATGGCAGCCGACATGCCCCTCTTGATACCAGCATCACGAGCCGTGGCCATGTGATCAGCGAACTTGGCCTCCAGTCTAGGCGCGGCACCGAAAGCCTGAACGACGATGACGTTCTTGAGCGCCTCGGAGGCGATGGACGAAGCGCTGGCAATGGCGCCAGCGGCCTTGATCATGTACTTCTGGAAGTACGCACCACCAATCAAACCCGAAGCGAGGTACGCGGGGACCAAGGAAACCAAGATACCCGCCAGCTTCGCCTGCTTGACGAAAGCCACGACGTAGGCGGTGATGAAAAAACTGATACTAGCCAGCAACACGCCAACCTTTTCCGACGTGCCAGCCTGCAACGCCGCCATGTCGCCGTGCAACCGCGTGCTAACCTCACCGCCGGCCGCTCTGGTATCGAAGAAGGCAGGCGGCTGGCGCAGCAAGGCAGAGACGTACTTGTTCCTCAACCGGGCGGCGAGACGTTGGCTGATGAGAGACCAGGACAAGACGTAGATGTAGATGAGGCAGAAGGCGGCAATGGCGATGTAGACGATGATCAGAACCTTGTCGTTGATGTCGTGCTCGTATCGGAAGGGATCAGCGTCGGCGTTCTGGACAGCGCAGGTAGCCCCGTTCATGTCATCGACTAGCTGGCCGAAGACGATGCCCATCAGCGGAAAGGGCACGCCGGCTGCGAGGGCCGAGATGGTGCCGATTAGCAGGAGGAGGTGGTCGGTCCATGTTGGGTCGGCGGAGAAGAAGATGCGGATGTAGCCGAAGAGTTTCTTGGAGAGCTATTGTGGTGAGGGTTGTTAGTATGCGATGTGATGGGTGGTGTTGATGGTGGATGATGTGGTGGTCAGGGGTTGTACCAAACAACATCAACATGGACATGGCCATATCGATAACCCAACGACTAGGCCGGATCATCATGGACCACCTCACGATAAGATAGCAATCAATTGGGCCAAGGTATCTACTAACCGGTGGTGCTGGTGGTGCTGGTGGTGTAGCAACCGCAGTCTCGGGCGCTGGCTTCTCAGCCAGGCCCTTTTCCTCAGCGGACATGATGAAAGGGTTGGTGGTATAATGCCCGGGTGAGTCGGTCTACCGCCCCTTTTTCGTCCCTTTGTTTACTTGGTCCCTTGCTGGCTCACCTCATGCAGCGTTGGAGATATTTTTCTTAGTGATGAGGGTGAGTGAGTCTAGGAGGAAGGCTGGCCGGAATGTTCCGTTGGGTTTAGGATGTGAAAGATGGATGTGAGAGGGTTGGGTTTGGTATGGTTGAGGTTCAAAGATCCGAAAGATCAAAACCCCAAGATGGAGATGGATGTGTGTGTCGTCAACACTCTTCTTCTTCCAATCCACCATAAAGTCCGTCCGTCCTTAGGTTCCTCCCTACCGGCCGGGGGAGGAGGTGATCATCCACTCCAACCGTGTCCCGCCGCCGCCGTTTCCTTCCTGCCACCCCCCTTTCGATCGCCCAGTCAGTCGCCCACCGACTTGCCTGCCTGCAGCGGGTGTGGACTGTGGGCTCTTCATTTGCTCCGCCGGTGGATTGGTCTCGATGGATACAACACCGTGTCACAACCACTGTCGTCGCCAACGAACTGTTTCCCCGCCCCGCCGGCCGGACAAAAGTGGAGTCGGCAAAACACGCGATGGTGTGCCCTGCCCCCAAAGAAAAAATTTTATCAGATCCGGCCTGTTTTGGTTTTATCAGATCCGCCCATGCCAAGCCCGGCATCGGGTTCAAGTTGTTGGCAAACGAAACGGAACGTGGCCGGGGCAGGAAAACGGAAACGGAAACGGAAACATGCCAGGCCAAAAAAAAGAGAAAAAAAAAAAAAAAAAAAAAGGCGCAACGCAAAAACTGCAGCGTCTTGGCCATACATGTTGTGCTTCCCCAGCGCCCCCCTTTTCGCCTCCAACTTGTCCAACCAAACAACAACCGGCTTGTCTGCAGTTTCCCTGGCTCGTGAGGGAAGCATGCCGGTTTTGCTCGTTTTTATCAGATCTTTTTCCTCTTTTCCTTCTTTTTTTTGTTGCACCCCCTCGGTGTTGGAAGAGAGATCTTATCTGATCCGACGGTTTACAACCTCCAGCTCTCGGCCGTACGTACCGACACCGCATCGGTACAGCCAAGTCGCCGGTGGTTGAGACTTGCGAGGGAGATGACATTTCCTTTCCCCCTTCTTTCCCCACACAGTCTTTGAAGTCGTTACAGTTTTATTATCTGATGGTTCATGTTGACTTTTGTTCGTTGTCGTTCTTCTGGGGGGATCCGTCGGGACCCAAGCAGAACTCAGGACTTGGGGGGAGGTCCGTTTGGCCATTGGGACAACTGACAGTGACCAGAGAAGATAACTTGACTCCACCGTTATTGGACCTCGGGCCGGGACGGAGTTTGATGATTTTTTTTTTATTTTTTTTTTGGTTCACCGCACCTGTTCGTTCTTTTGACATTTCTCTTCTGGATTGCTTTTCGCGGTCTCGCGCGACTGACTGAATGGGGAAAGGATCATGCTAAGCTATGTACAGCTTTCACCAACAACAGAACTCGGACTGCCTACAATCCATCCCTTTCTCCTACTTATATATCTCAACAACATTGCAGACACACACACACACACATGTCGAAAAGTCTCGTCTTCTGTGTAAAATTCCCAATTAACGATACCATCTCAAACCTACCTATTCCAAGTGGACCGCCGTTTTCCAAAATCCAAAATCTAAATCCAAATCCCACATTCTTCTTACGTAACGTACAAGGCCGAGCCGACATGCACCCATCGCTGCTGTTGTAACCCTGCCGCATACACATGCATGCATGGTGTTTTTTTTCCCTTCCTTTCCTCCCACAATCCCTCCCAGTGTTTGTTGTCCTCACCTCGCACTGGATCAGATGTCCGATCTTTCTCCTTGCCTGCAGTCTGCAGAGGCTCCGTCCTTGCATTATCTGATGATCTGATAAAAAATTTGCCTTGGCCCTTTGGTCCTAGGTGGTTTTGATGGTGACTCTTCGGGAGGGTGTGGGTGGGGACTCGGGATGTTGGAGGAGGTACAGTACTGTAGGCAGTGGGGAAAGGGAAAGCGTGACGGCACGGGACTGGATCGGATTTACGGTTCGGTCGACGACGGCGGAGGTGGGAGTGATGTAAGCGGCGGCGTCGAGATGGAAGTCCAAAGGCGGCATGTTGACGATGAGGATGCATTGGTTTGACCGTGAATTGGGCAAGTGCCAGCTGTTGACGATGACGGTCTCTAGACACTGCGTTGAGGTTGAGGCTACAAGAACGGCTCCGGCAGACTACAATCGGTCTTGGGGCCCGATATCACTCGATTGAAGCTGGGTCTTGCCTGCCCTGGCCAGTCTACATATCACGATGCTAGGCCTTGTTGGTGTCTCATTCATTGAAATGTAATAGTCACAGCTCCCACAGCTGTCTGTCATGGGGTATTTATTTATTGTATCTTTCCAATCGTACACACTGCTCCTCATATTACATTAGCCGTGCTGATCATCGCACCTTTCCCATACCATCCATCCCTTACAAACGAGTCTTGGCCGGTGTCTTGATCATAAGTGGCACCTCAACGTCCGTTTCTGTTCCCAACACCGACTTGCTATGGATCACCCTCGCGCTCTCCTCCGGCACTCTCACGAAGCCCATCTTCTTGTACAAGCCCTCGGCAGACGCCGAAGACTCCAAGTAAATGGGCAGACTGCTGTCGTCGCTCAAGTTGATGAGCTCCTTGACAATCACGGCTCCCGCGCCACGGCCTTGATGCTTGGGGTCTACCGCGATGGCGTGGACGTCTGTTATGTTATAAACACATTAGCTCACCTTCCGTTCCCACGAGTAACTCTCTGATTTGATTTGATGGAGAAGAAAACCCACAAATATAACTCCCCCCACCCATAACCTTCTCCCTGGCCTCACAAAGCGGCGCAAGCACTTTATCCGCCCTCTCCCTCTGCTCGCCCTCCAGCCAGGGAATGCCAGGGTACGCCCTCTCCGCCTTTGTCGTCTTGGGTTTAATGAACACGTCGCAAAGCGCCATGCCGACGATGTCGCCCGTCGAAACGTCCACGCACTTCCACGTGTACTGCGACTCGGCCTTGTGCAGCCATGCGAGCGTTCCGTCGGTGTGCGCCTTGCGGAACTCGGGCGAGGTGTAGCCGCCCGGAAAAAGGATCTCGAGCATCTTGCGGCCGTCGGCGTCGGCGGCGAAGGCGGCGAAGTAGGCGTCGTAGACGGACTTGATGTCTGGGATGAGGGCGGGGAGGACGGCGAAGGGGGTTTGGGTTGGCATTTTTGACCGCGGCTGATATTCTACCTAATGTCTGATGTCTTTTTTTGTTGAGGAAGAGCTTGGAGAGTTGGCTTGGTGATCAAATGGGGATAATCCGATCTAGTATAATCTGATATGATATGGTATGGTATGATGTGGTGATAATGATGGTGGTGTCGGATATCGGCTAGGCTAGTAGGCGTGTTACTGCAAGTAGGGTCCCGTTGCTATGGATGTACCTAGTATGTATGTATGGGTTCTGGATTCCAAGTGAGTCAAGATCGATCTCGGTCGGTGGTGATCGGATTCGGTTCGCACGTTCAAAGTATCACTTAAAAAAAAACACTACCACTTCCGGAACGCCAAATCAGCCATTGAAACCAACCACCGAACCGCGTCGCCCATTTGCCAATAATTCGTCATGTACCGCTCTTACCAACACCTCACCCACTTGAAAGTATTGTCTCCAGAACGACTCCAACCAAAATGGAAGCCTGTTCGGTGCATCATCAGCCTGCAAGAGCGGATTTGCGGGTCACACGCAGAGTGGTAACGGACTCCGTTGCGGCTTTTGCGGGCTTTCTTTGCAGTAGAGTGGTTGTGGTAATGATCGTCGCTTTCCTCCTCCTCCTCCGCTTTTTGGCCGTAGCTTTTTGGTAGTGGTGGTGGTGATGAGCTCCGAGTCCTGCACGGGCACTCGATCAAACATTCAACCACAACACAACGGAAGCAAAAGTTGATGGGCGTTTCATCTCGTGGTGCTGTGCTGTGCTGTGGTGGAGGTTGCCGACAACAAAAAGAAGAAGAATCCCAAGGCCGGCCGGCAAGGGCAAAGAAGACGAACACGGACTGCTCGAAGGAAAAGAAAAAAAAAACCGAAAAGAGCAAGGAAACCCCCCAGTTGCCCCATTAAAGTTATCAGATCCGATGATCCGTAGTGCTGCCCCCTTGTCACCGTTTGTTTTGTTTAGCCTCCGTTTTTGCCGATGGTACGGAGGCTTATATGTTCAACTGTATTCTACCCCACTTTCCACCTGGCAGGTGTTTTATTGTCACACCCCAAATCTATTTGTACCTTGTAACCTCGCAACCTTACGTTCACATCCTCGGTTTTGCGCTCTGGCTTAACTCTAACCCTGAAAATAAAAAGGGTACTAAAATGACCGCTATTTTTTAGCAGTTATTTTGAACCTAGCTAGAGGTCTATGCGGCCTCTATTTAACGAGGAATCTTAGTTTAAAAAAATTGGCCAAATAGGTCTTTAGAAAAAGAATTTTTTAAAAAAAATTAAAATTGAAAATAAAAAAATTAAAAAATAAAATAGAAATAAAAATAAAATAGAAATAAGAATAATAATAAATATAAATATAAAACTATAAATAAAGGTGAAAATACAAGTGAAATTAAATAGAAAAATAAAGATAAAATTAAATATAAATATAAGAGTATATATATATATATATATATAAATAAGAATAAAAATAAAAAGAAAAACAAAATAAAAAGAAGAAGAAAATAAAAATAAAAATAAAAAATAAAAAGAAAATGAAAAAGAAAAAATGTAAATAGAAATAAAATAAAACTTAAAAATAAAGAAAAATTAAAATAAATAAATATATAAAAAAAAAATAAAGAAAAAAAAATAGTAATAAAATAAATTAAAATAAAAACTTATAAAAGTTTTCTATAATAACTTATTATTACTAATTTTAG
>MU839304.1:0-32024 GCA_030685235.1 Copromyces sp. CBS 386.78
AATAATAATAATAATAATAATAATAATAATAATAATAATAATAATAATAATAATAATAATAATAGTCTTATTCCCTATGCTACTTATCTATAGCGTTTTATTGGTATGGGGTACTTCTCCTAGTTCTCTAGAGGAAACTGTACGGCGATAAGCGCCGTCGGATAAAAACCGTTAGCTCCTTTCGGTCGCGAATAAATCGCGCCTACTCTATCTTAATTCTATTTATAGCGGTATTTACCTACCGCTTCAATAAATAAACTACTTCCTTTCTACTACTTTTAATCCAATATTAGAATAATCGAAATACCGTTTTCGTACGCCGCTCCTTCCTCCCGAACCGCCTATAATAATTGTCCTTTCCCTATTATTTACCCTTATTCCCGCTTTATTATTATCTTTCAAATTCCTACGATTCTACTAAAATTTGTATAAGCGTAAAGGCCTTTCTTTTCCTTCTATATAAAAATTCTTCCCCGCCGCTATTTTTCGAATTTTCTTTTCTTCCCTATTTAATTAATTTTTAAAATAGCGTCCTCTTCTATTAGCCGCACTCCTAACCGTCTTCCCAACTATATATCCAACCCCTTAAGCCTTATAATTTATTAACTATAGTACTACTAAACGTAACGTCGACTTCGTCCGTATAATAGATTCCCTGTCTTTTAAATTCGCCTATTCCTTTACGCCCCCCTTTTCCCTAACGCCCGAATTCTAAACCTTTATCCAAATATTAATTTCTAACCCCGCCTTTAATTTTCCTCCCGGCCGGTAAATCTTTTTTATCCTTATATTTACTTCCCTTTTTTTTTTACTAATTACGTTAATTAATATTATTTATTACGTTCCCTATTTTTACTATAATTTAAAATTTATTAATTATATTTATAATATTCTATCTTTTAATATAATTATATTCTATACGTTCTTTATAAAATATATTTATTATATTAATATTAAGAATAAATTTCTTCCTATAATTTTCTTTTCGTTTTCTTTTCTAATATTCTTCGAAACGCCGGTAAATAGAACGTTATTTATCCTATTACTAATATAAAATATATATTAAATACTCTATTAAATTATTATAATAAATATAACGCCGTTTAAACTACGGTTATTATTTTATTCTACTTTTAAAATAATATTAATCCCCTAATTCGTTATTTCTATAATATTTATATTAACTTCTTTAAAAATATATATAAATATTTAACTATAGACGGCTTCCCGTATAATTTTAATATTTCTCTTTACTATTAAAATATAAAAATCGAATATTATTAGCGTAAGGGAAATTACGAAATATTTTTAACTAATCGTCCTACTATTCCTATTTTCGGTTTTAATAGAGGAAATATTAATACTAATTCCCCGATAATAATTAATAACCCTATTAATCCCCTTCTGGTTAATAAAAATTAAATTTAATAGCGTTATAAAATTATTAGGAATTAGGAATTAATATTTAATATATTTTATAAATTCCTTATTTACGAAGAACGTTAATTAATTACTTCGGTACTGCCTTTATAATTAAATAATTATTATAATTAATATAATTTAATTCTTCTTCTTCCTTTTTCTCTTATACTTTTTTATTTTAATATTATAATCGAACGTATTTATAAATACTATACGAATTTATTATACTATTCTCCCTCTAATTCGATTATTAAATAATATTTATTTAATTTACTAAATTATAATACTTACGAAAGGATTCTCTTAATTCGAATTCTATCGTCCAAATAAATTTAGAATTTTTCTTTCGTTTATAGTTAATTAATTACCGTTATTTAATAATCGGCTATTTATAAATAATTTAGGACGATATATATAAAAATTTCTTTACCCGTACTATAAAAATAGATTAATATTATAATATCCGGAACCTTCTTCCGGAAGAAAGATTAAAAATTTATAATTTCTGTCCTTATTTAGGTAAGAAGGGAATTCTTCGTTTTAAATAATAAGTATTATTCGTCGTCGTCTTCCGGTTATTAGGCTTTCTTCTTTTTTCGTTTTATATTAATTATATATTATTTTATAATATTATTATTAAACTTTAGATTAAAATTGGCGATAGTAAATTCGTACTATCGGCCTAATTTAATTACTACCGCTACTAATTAGTAATTATAATATAATACTTACTCTTTTATCGTTACCTCTTCTAATTACCTTTTATAATCCGTAATAATTAATTTTAATATTTATAACGGGGGCGGCGGCGCCCCCGTTACTAAGGGTAAACTTATTATAATCATTAAAAATTTCTCTATTAGTATTTATTCTTTAATTTACTTAATTTTAATAATACCGCTTTTTAATTTATTAATAAATAACCAACTTTTTACTCTCCTTATTTAAATATAATTAACTATTTAAATTATAATCCTTTAGACGAACCTTATTTAATTCGTATAAGCGAACTTTTCTTCGAAAGCCCTAACCCATTTATTAAAATAGAAGTCGAACGGCGAATAAAAGGTTTCCGTCTATAAATTCCTTATTAACGTAATTTTATATATTCCGATAATAATTTTCAAATATTTAATTTAATATTTAACTAACTTAATCGCTATCCTTTATAATTTATTATAAATTTTGGTCGGTTAATAGAAAACTAATATTCTATATATAATTACGCTCTGAATATACTTAATATAAATCTCCTTCGTTCGCGTAAAAAAATAACCTTAAATCTTCGCTACTAATTATATTAATATATTTATTTATATAGCTATTTCTTTTTTATTACTTCTATATATATTCGGTAATTAAATTTCTAATTTAACTAAACCTTAAGGAATTTAATTAATTCTATTAATTTAAATATAATTCTCCTAATTTAAAGAATTTCCGTTCTTAATTCCCTCGTCTATATAAAATATATAAGTTCCGTTTTACTTATTTCGAATTCTATTTTTCTCTTAATTACCTAACCCGAATAAATATTCTATATTATTTAGAGCGTCTAATAATTTTCTTTAATAATTTTAATTACTATAATAATATTAGTATCGTTAGCGAAGCCGATAGTAATCGCATTTTAAATAATAGCTAATTTATAATATAATAAAGTAATAAAAAGAATAAAAAGGATTAATAAAAAGGGGGAGCTTTATAATACGCTTATTATAATATTATAAAGTTAAGAGGTTTCGTCGTCGAAGAAAAGAGAATTTTTTCTTTTAATAATAAAATTATTAATTTATTAGAGGATCTATTTCGGGAATTATATTTCCTATAGCGTATATAAGAACTACTTATAATTAATTCTATTAAATACGCCCTTTAAATCGAAGAATATAAGAAATATTATAACTTTAAATTTTTATATTATATAGACCGCGTCGGTAATTATTCGGACGGTAAATTCGGTTAAACGGCTTACCCGGTTACTTATTTAACTTTCCGGGAAGAAATTATACTCTTCTACTATTTATATTAACTTTTTAATTATAAAAGCTTCGAAGATTTTTCCAACGTTATTTAAAAGTAATATAAATTATTATACCCCGGCTAATTTTTACTATTCGGCGCTTTTTCTAAATTTTTTAAAAATAATTATTTTCGTATTTTTAAACTATTGGGGGAAATATCCGAACCGGAGGCTCGCTACAGCAAAAGCCGCTATTACCTATTTAAATAATTCTCTATATATTTTTAGAAATTTATTTAAAAATTAATTAATACTTAATAGTTTATTAAATATTATTTTCGAAAGGATTTCCCGGATATTTTCTTTAGTAATTAAATTATTAATAAATATTAAAATATTACCGTTTAATAATTAAATTAAATTTAATAAATAGCCTATCGGGACTTCTACTTTCGGGAAGAAATAATCGGTAAAAATATTTACTTTACTATTATAATCTTCGACTTTATTTGCCCGCTCGTTTTATTTGAAGGGTAATAATTTTAGCGGATCCGTTAAATAATAATTTCGTATCCTAGCCTACTTTTTTAATAATTAAAATTTATTTAAGTTTTTTAATATATTTATAATATAATCGCACTATTTCACTCTTTAAATCCTTATAATAAATTTCTTCTTTTTTATTACCACTTCTATAAATTCTTTCTAATTTAAAGGTATTTAATTCTTAAATTAAACTTACTATTTCTATTATATTTCCTTTATTACTATTTTATATTTTAAATTCTACTAGTCCGCTTATTTTCCCTAACCTTTTTTTCGGTATAAAATAAATTCTTTTATAATATTAATAAATTCGCCGTCGAATTTATTAAATTTTAATTCGAATTCTTCTACCGTTTTAATCCCCTTTAAAATTAATATTCTTTTTTCCCCCGCTTCCTATACTTTTTCTATATTTATTAAATTTTAATTAAACTTTTCTTCTACTTCCGCTTTCCTATTTCTTTTTCCTATTTAGATTTAGATTTTTTAAGGGTAATAGTCCGAACCCATTTACCTGTACCGTTATATTCCTTAATATTCGGCTTTAATACCCTATAAAACTTATACGTAATCGATTATTCTATCTTTCTTTTTTTTAATTATATTTCCGAATTTTGTTAATTCTTTATAGGGGGTAACGAAATTAAATTTTTATTACTGTACTTATATAAATAACTTTATAACGTTTAAACTAATTCTATTCTCTAAATTTTAATTAGGGTAATAGAAGTTATAATCCTTTATAATTATATATTAACTGGCCGGAAGTCTTTCTTCGAAGAGTTCGAATAGGGGAAACCCTTATTAATATTCTAACGTACTTTAAAAGAAGATAAAGGAATAAATAGAATATATAATTATTAATTTTTATAAATTCTTTAGTATTACTACGGTTTAATCTTTCCTAATTTAGAAATTTAAGTCTTTTAAATTCTATTTCTTATTTATGTAAATTACTATTTTACCCTTCTCTAAATAATTAATACTATAATATTTACCGCCTTTCGGCCGGTAAATATCCTTATTTAAATTCTTACCTAATTCTTAAATTATTATAATATTGTAGGTTTCTTCTTATTCGAATAACGTTTTCCCTTTTTCGTACGATTTCCCTATATTCTAATAGAATATTTTTAATTAAATTATTAATTACCTTATAAGAAGTTTCCTTCTAATTTAATAACGGATTAAAAGAGTATTATTTCTTTAAAAGTAATAATAGCGGCCGAAAGTATAATAATAATAGAGTTAATATAGGTATAATTATTTATATTTTAAAAGCGGGTATAAATATTTATCGGGCTTATATTTATATATTTCAGTTAAAAACCGCCTCTAATCTTTTTAAGGCGGTTTCTTTTTCTTCCTCTTATAAATAATCTCTTTAAAATTGTAATTAAACGGGAATTAAAGGGGGCGTTAAGGATTATAACGTCCTCTTCTAATTTTATTATTAATTTTAATACCGGTTTAATTAGTCTTTTATAAATAATAAAATTACGAAGTCTTTCGGCGTAATTAATAAATACCTTTACGTAGGCCGTTCTTACAAATAAGTACCTCTTTTTATCGAAGGCGAAATACCCCGATTTCTTATACAACTTATAAAAAATTAAAGAATTATCCTCGTTTAAAGGGTAATTCTCTTCTCCTATATACGGCCCTTCGTATTTAACTTTACTATAATAATTATAAACGTCTTCCTAATAATAAAATCTCGTTATATGTTCGAAATATTAATATTTAAAATATTATTAGGCGGAGGCTATAATTTAAAACGGTTCGTATATATATACGCCACTATTTTAAAGGAAAAAATTCTTTTAGAAGAAGATTATAGCCCTCGTAATTATAATTTTTACTAAAAATATTCTTCTTTCCTCTCCTTCGTATTTCTTCTAAAATTTAATTTAAATAATCTCTGTTTCCTTATTCTTCGCCTTTATTTCTTATATAACCGATTCGGATTATTTTACATTAATATTAATTTATAGAATTCTTTTAATTAATATAATTATAATATTTAAAAATACGACGGCTTCTTTTTTAAAAACCGTTTTAATTTAAATTTAATATTTTTAATATTAATTTTTAATTAATTCGTCGAAAATAATTATATAATTTCCGTTCGTTATTATTTTAATAATTACGTAGATTATTTTATATAAACTCTCTTTTAAAATACCTTTAACGGCCTACTTTATATTATTATTCAAGCGTATAGTAAATTCGGCAATAATTTAAACCTTTTTAATAGTAAATTAGCGCTCGTAATTAAAAGGAATAAACTTTTTAATAATAATAATAAATAAATAATAAAAAGGAGCGCTAACTTTATTTAGCGACTTCCGGATAATATTAACCTATTTTTTCAGCGCTTTTTAAACGTTTTTCTTTATTTCCTTCGAAATAAATTTCTTTAAATCGTTAATATCCTTCTTAGTAATAAATTGGGCTTCGGCGGCCTTATTTACTTTAAATATTTTAGACCTATTTTTCTTCGTAGAAATTTTCGCGAATTCGAAAAGGAATTTTCAAACCTAACGACGGTTATTAGTCGTTATAATAACGTAGTCTGTAGTTTATTCGCTATAGTAATAAATTTCTTTATAATTTTATTATTTTCTTCCGTTTTTTCCGAAGTTTTTATAATAAATACGGCGTTAGGGTCGTTATATCCTAAAATACTTCCGAGGGGGTTATAAATACTATTTTCGAGCGTATTTGTACCTTTATTAATTATTATTGGTAGCGATAGTTTAACGCTATTACTACGGTCGTCGTAGGATATTGTAGAAGGGGTAAATAACCCTCCTAAATTAATTACCGTTATCGGTTTTCGTTTTAGAGTACTTCCTAACTAGAAATCGGCGTTTCCAGTTTCGGCGTCGTTTAAATTATATAGTAATTAGATTTAATAATAATAATAGTCTTATTCCCTATGCTATTTATCTATAGCGCCTTATTGGTATGGGGTATTTCTCCTAGTTCTCTAGAGGAAACCGTACGGCGATAAGCGCCGTTAGATAAAAACCGTTAATTCCTTTCGGTTGCGAATAAATTACGCCTATTCTATTTCGATTCTATTTATAGCGGTACGTATTTATTGCCTTAGTAAATAAGCTATTTTCTTTCTACTGCCTTCGATTTAATATTAAAATAATCGAAATACCGCTTTTGTATACCGCTCCTTCTTCTTAAACCGCTTATAATAATTATCCCTTCCTTATTGTTTACCCTTACTCCCGCCTTATTATTATCCTTTAAACTCTTACGATTTTACTAAAATTTATATAAGCGTAAAGGCCCCTCTTTTCCCTTTATATAAAAACTCCTCCCTGCTGCTATTTTTCGAACTTTCTTTTCTTCCCTATTTAATTAACTTTTAAAATAGCGTCCTTTTTTATTAATTATATTCCTAACCGTCTTCCCGGCCGTATATTTAACCCTTTAAATTTTATAATTCGTATTAATTATAATATTATTAAATATAATATTAATTTTATCCGTATAATAAATTCTCTATCCTTTAAGCTCGCCCGCTCTTTTATACCCCCTTCTTCCCCGGCGTTTAAATTCTAAACCCTTATCCGGGTATTAACTTCTAACCCCGCCTTTAACTTTCTTCCCGGCCAATAAATCCTTTTTATCTTTATACTTACCTCCCCTTTTCCCCGCTAACTATATTAATTAGCGTTGTCCGTCGTATTCTTTACTTTTACTATAATTTAAAATTTACTAATTATATTTATAATACTCTATCCTTTAATATAATTATATTCCGTACGCTCTTCGTAGAATATATTTATTATATTAATATTAAAAATAAGTTTCCTCCTATAGTTTTCTTTTCGTTTTCTTTTTTAATATTCTTCAAAATACCGGTAAATAGAGCGCTACTTATCCTATTACTAATATAAAATATATATTAAATATTCCGTTAAATTATTATAATAAATATAACGCCGTTTAAATTACGGTTATTACCTTATCCCGTTCTTAGAATAATATCGGTCCCTTAATTCGTCGTTTCCGTAACGCCTATATTAATTTTTTTAAAAACGTATATAAATATTTAACTATAAATAATTTCCTATATAACTTTAATATCCTTCTTCGCTATTAGAATATAAAAGTCGAAAATTATCAATATAAAGGATATTACGAAATATTTTTAACCGATTATCCTACTATTCCCGTTTTTAATTCCAATAGAAGAAATATTAATATTAATTCTCTAATAATAATTAATAGCCCTACCAATCCCCCTTTAATTAATAAAAATTAAGTTTAATAGCGCTATAAAGTTATTAAGAATTAGGAATTAATATTTAATATATTCCGCGAATTCTTCGCCCGCGAAGACCGTTAATTAATTATTTCGGTACCGCTTTTATAATTAAATAATTATTATAATTAATGTAATTTAATTCTTCCCCTTCTTATTTCTCCCGTACTTTCTTATTTTAATATTATAATTGAACGTATTTACGAATACCGCGCAAATTTATTATACTACTCTCCCTCTAATTCGACTATTAAATAATATTCGTTTAACTTACTAAATTATAATACTTACGAAAGGATTCTCTTAATTTAAATTCCGTCGTCCAAATAAATTTAAAATTCTTATTTCGTCTATAGTTAGTTGGTTACTATTATTTAATAATTAATTATTTATAAATAATTTAGGACAATATATATAAAAGTTCCTTTATTTATATTATAAGAATAGATTAGTATTATAATATCCGGAACCTTTTTCCGGAAAAGGAAGGATTAAAAACCTATAATTTCCGTTCTTACTTAAGTAAGAAGGGAACTCTTCGTTTTAAATAATAAATACTATTCGTCGTTGTCTTCTAATTATTAGGCTTTCTTTTTTTTTTTTTCGTACCAACTATATACTATTTTATAATATTACTACTAAACCTCGGATTAAAATCGGTAATAGTAAATTCGTATTATTGGTTTAATTTAATTACCGCCGCCGCTAATTAATAATTATAATACAATACTTATTCTTTTATTATTATTTTTTCTAATTACCCCTTATAATCCGTAGTAATTAATTTTAATATTTATAACGGGGGCGGTAGCGCCTTTATTACTAAGGGTAGACTTATTATAATTATTAGAAGTTTCTCCGTTAATATTTATTCTTTAGCTTATTTAATTTTAATAGTATTACTTTTTAATTTATCGGCGGATAGCCGACTTCTTACTTTCTTTACTTAAATATAGCTAATTATTTAGGTTATAATCCTTCGGACGAACCTTATTTAATTCGTACGGGTAAACTTTTCTTCGAAAATTTTAACCTATTTATTAAAATAAAAATCGAACGGTAAATAAAAAATTTCTATTTTTAAATTCCTTACCGGCGTAGCTTTATACGCCCCAGTAATAATTTTTAAGTATTTAATTTAATATTTAGCTAATTTAATCGCTATCCTTCGTAATTTACTATAGATTTTAATTGGCTAATAGAAGGCTAATACTTTATATATAATTATATTCTAAATATATTTAGTATAAATTTCCTTCGTTCGTATACAAGAATAACCTTAAATTTTTACCGCTAATTATATTAATATATTTATTTGCGTAATTATTTTCTTTTTTATTACTTCCACGTATATTTAGTAATTAAATTTCCGATTTAATTAAACCTTAAAGAATTTAATTAATTCCATTAATTTAAATATAATTCCTCTAATTTAAAGAATTTCCGTTCTTAATTCCTTCGTCCGCGTAAAATATATAAATTCCGTTTTATTTATTTCGAATTCTATCCTTCTTTTAATTATTTAACCCGAATAAATATTTTATATTACTTAAAACGTCCGATAATTTTCTTTAATAGTTTTAACTACTATAATAATATTAGTATTATTAGTAAAGCTAATAGTAATTATATTTTAGATAATAATTAATTTATAATATAATAAAATAATAAAGAGAATAAAAAGGATTAGTAAGAGGGGGGAATTTTATAATATATTTATTATAATATTATAAGGTTAGGAAATTTCGTCGTCGAAGAAAAGAAAACCTTTTCTTCCGGTTATAAAATTATTAATCTATTAGAAAATTTATTTTAAAAATTATATTTCCTATAGCGTATATAAGAATTATTTATAATTAATTCTATTAAATATACCCTTTAAATTAAAAAATATAAGAAATATTATAGCTTTAAATTTCTATACTATATAAATTACGTCGGTAATTATTTAAATAGCGAATTTAGTTGAACGGCCTACCTAATTACCTATTTAGCCTTCTAAGAAAAAATTATACTCTTCTACTACTTATATTAATTTTTTAATTACAAAGGCTTCGAAATTTTTTTTAACGTTATTTAAAAACGATATAAACTACTATATTTCGGCTAATTTTTACTATTCAATACTTTTTCTAAATTTTTTAAAAATAATTACTTTTACGTTTTTAAATTATTAGGGGAAATATCCGAATTAGAAGCTTACTACGGCGAAAGCCGCTATTACTTATTTAAACGGTTCCCCGTATATTTTTAAAAATTTATTTAAAAATTAATCGATACCTAGTACTTTATTAAGCATTATCTTTAAAAAAATTTCCCGGATATCCTCTTCGGTAATTAAATTATTAATAGGTACCGGGATATCGCCGTTTAATAATTAAATCCAATTTAATAAATAGATTGTCGGGACTTCTACTTTCGAAAAGAAATAATTGGTAAAAATATTTACTTTACCGTTATAGTCTTCGACTTCGTCCGTCCGCTCGTTTTATTTAAAGGGTAGTAATTTTAATAGATCTATTAAATAATAATTTTATATCCTAACCTACCTCTCTAATAACTAAAATTTATTTAGGTTTTTCAATACGTTTATAATATAGTCGCGCTACCTTATTCTTTAAATCTTCGCAATAAATTCCTTCTTTTTTATCGCCGCCTCTATAAACTCTTTTTAATTTAAAGGCGTCCAATTCCTAAACCAAACCTACTATTTCCGCTATACCTCCTTCGTTACTATTTTATATTCTAAATTCTACTAATCTACTTATCTTCCCCAACCTTTTTTTCAGTATAGGATAAATTCCTCCGTAATACTAACGAATTCGCCGTCGAACCTATTAAATCCCAGTTCGAACTCTTCTACCGGCTCAATCCCCTCTAAGATCGATATTCTTTTTTCCGCCGCTTCCCGCACCTTTTCCGCATCTATTAAACTCTAACTAAACCTTTCCTCCACTTCCGCTTTCCCGTATTTTTTAATAATAATAATAATAATAGTCTTATTCCCTATATTACTTATCTATAGCGCTTTATTAATATAGGGTACTTCTTTTAATTCTCTAGAGGAAACCGTACGGTAATAAGCGCCGTCGGATAAAAACCGCTAGCTCCTTTCGGTTACGAATAAATTGCGCCTACTCCATTTCAATTCTATTTATAGCGGTACTTACCTACTACTTTAGTAAATAAATTACTTCCCTTCTACCGCCTTCGATCCAATATTAGAATAATCGAAATACTATTTTCGTACGCTACTCCTTCTTCTTAAACTATTTATAACAATTATCCCTTCCCTATTGTTTACCTTTACTCCCGCTTTATTATTATCTTTTAAACTCCTATAATTTTATTAAAATTTATATAAGTATAAAAGCCCTTCTTTTCCCTCTATATAAAAATTCCTCTCCGCTACTATTTTTCGAATTTTTTTTTCTTTTTTATTTAATTAATTTTTAAAATAGCGTCCTCTTCTATTAGCCGCACTCCCAACTATTTTTCTAGCCGTATATTTAACCCCTTAAGCTTCGCAATTTGTATTAACTATAATACTACTAAATATAATATTGATTTCGTCCGTATAATAAATTCCTTATCCCCTAAATTCGCTTATTCCCCTACGCCCCCCTCTTCCCTAACGCCTAAATTCTAAACCCTTATCCAGGTATTAACTTTTAACCCCGCCTTCAACCTTCTTCCTAGTTAATAAATCCTTTTTATCCTTACGCTTACTTCCCTTTCTCCTTATTAATTATATTAATTAATATTGTCTATTGTATTCCCTATTTCTATTATAATTTAAAATTTACTAATTATATTTATAATACCCCGTCCCTTAATATAATTATATTTTATACGCTCTTTGTAGAATATATTTATTATATTAATACTAAGAATAAATTTCTTTCTATAGTTTTTTTTTCGTTTTCTTTTCTAACGTTCTTCGAAACGCCGGTAAATAGAGCGCTACTTATCCTATTACTAATATAAAATATATATTAAATATTCTATTAAGTTATTATAATAAATATAATATTATTTAAATTACGGTTATTACTTTATTCCGCTCCTGAAATAATATCGGTCTCTTAATTTATCGTTTTTATAACGCCTATATCGACTTCTTTAAAGATATATATAAACGTTTAACTGCAGACGGTCTCCCGTACGACCCTAATATCTTTCTTCGCTTCTAGAATATAAAGGTCGAAAATTACTAGTGTAAAGGATATTACGAAATATTTTTAGCCAATTGTTTTACCGCTCCTATTTTCGGTTCTAATAGAAGAGGTACCAATACTAATTCCCCAATAATAATTAACAACTTTATTAATCCCCTTCTAATTAACGAAAATTAGGTTTAATAGTATTATAAAATTATTAAGAATTAAGAATTAATATTTAATATATTTTACAAATTCTTCGCCTGCGAAAGATATTAATTAATTACTTTAATACTACCTTCGTAATTAAATAACTATTATAATTAATATAATCTAATTCTTCCTCTTCCCGTCTCTCCTGTATTCTTTTATTCTAATATTATAATTAAATATATTTATAAATATTGCGCGAATTTATTATATTATTCTCCTTCTAATTCGATTATTAAACAATATTTATTTAATTTACTAAATTGTAATATTTAGAAAGAAATTCTCTTAATGCAGGTTCTATCGTCTAAATAAATTTAAAACTCTTCTTTCGTTTATAGTTAATCGGCTACTATTATCTAATAATCGGCTATCCGTAAATAATTTAAAATAATATATATAAAAATTTTTTTACTCGTATTATAAAAATAAATTAATATTATAATATTTAGAACCTTCCTTTAGAAGAAGAAAGATTGGAAATTTATAATTTCTATCTTTATTTAAATAAAAAGGGAATTTTTTACTTTAAATAATAAATATTATTTATTGTCGTCCTTTAATTATTAAGCTTTCTTCTTTTTTTATTTCGTACTAATTATATACTATTTTATAATATTATTATTAAATTTCGGGTTAAAGTTAGCGATAATAAATTTATATTATTGGCCTAATTTAATTATTACCGCCGCTAATTAATAATTATAGTGCAATACTTATTCTTTTATTATTACCTCTTCTAATTACCCTTTATAGTCCGTAGTAATTAACTTTAATATTTGTAATAAAGGTGGCGGCGCCCCCGTTATTAAGGGCAAACCTATTATAATCGCTAGAAGTTTTTCTGTTAATACTTATTCTTCAATTTACTTAACTTTAATAGTATTATTTTCTAATCTATCGGTAAATAACCAATTTCTTACCCTCCTTCTTTAAATATAATTAATTATTTAAATTATAATCCCTCGGACGAACCCTATTTAATTTATATAAGCGAATTTTTCTTCGAAAACCCTAACCTATTTATTAAAATAAAAATCGAATAATAAATAAAAGGTTTCTATTTCTAAATTCTTTATTAATATATTTTTATACGCCCTAATAATAATTTTTAAATATTTAATTTAATATTTAATTAATTTAATTACTATCCTTTATAATTTACTATAAATTTTAGTTAATTAATAGAAAACTAATATTCTATATATAATTGTACTTTGAATATATTTAATATAAATCTCCTTCGTTCGTATAAAAGAATAACCCTAAATTTTCACTACTAATTATATTAATACGTTCGTTTATATAACTATCTTCTTTTTTACTATTTCTATATATATTTAATAATTAAATTTCTAATTTAATTAAATTTTAAGGAATTTAATCGATTCTATTAATTTAAATATAATTCCCCTAATTTAAAGAATTTCCATTCTTAATTCCTTCGTCTATATAAAATATATAAATTCTATTTTATTTACTTCGAATTCTATCTTTCTCTTAATTACTTAACCCGAATAAATATCCTATACTATTTAGAACGTCTAATAATTTTCTTTAATAATTTTAACTATTATAATAATATTAGTATCGTCGGCGAAGCTAATAGTAATTGTATTTTAAATAATAGTTAATTTACAATATAATAAAGTAATAAAGAGAATAAAAAGAATTAATAAAAGGAAGGAATTTTATAATACGTTTATTATAATATTATAAAGTTAAGAGGTTTCGTTATCGAAAAAAAGAGAACCTTTTCTTCTAATAATAAAATTATTAACCTATTAGAAAATCTATTTCCAAAATCGTATTTCCTATAATATATATAAAAACTATTTATAATTAATTTTATTAAATATACCCTTTAAATCGAAGAGTATAAAAAACGTTACGGCCTTAAATTTCTATATTATATAAACTACGTTAGTAATTATTCGGATAGCGAATTCGGTTAAACGGCCTACCTAATTACTTATTTAGCCTTCTAAGAAGAAGTTATACTCTTCTGCTATTTATATTAACTTTTTAATTATAAAGGTTTTAAAGATTTTTCTAACGTTATTTAAAAATAATATAGGCCGCTATACCCCGGCTAATTTTTATTATTTAGTACTTTTTCTAAATTTTTTAAAAATAACTACTTTCGTATTCTTAAATTATTAGAGGAAATATCCGAACCGGAGGCTCGCTATAGCGAAAATCGTTATCGCCTACTTAAATAATTCCCTATATATTTTTAGAAATTTATTTAAAAATTAATTAATACCTAATATTTTATTAAATACTATTTTCGAAAGGATTTCCCGAATATTTTCCTTAATAATTAAATTATTAATAAATATTAGAGTATTGGCGTTTAATAATTAAATTTAATTTAATAAATAGCTCGTCGGGACTTCTACTTTTAAAAAGAAATAATTGGTAAAAATATTTATTTTACTATTATAATTTTTAATTTTATTCGCCCATTTATTTTATTTAAAGGGTAATAATTTTAATACATTTATTAAATAATAATTTTATATTTTAGCTTACCTTTCTAATAGTTAAAATTTATTTAGGTCTTTCAATGCGCTTATAATATAATTGTACTACTTCGCTCTTTAAATCTTCGTAATAAATTTCTTCTTTTTTATCGCCGCTTCTATAAATTCTCTTTAATTTAAAGGCGTCTAATTCCTAAATTAAACTTACTATTTCCGCCGTACTTGCTTCGTTACTATTTTATATTTTAAATTCTATTAGTCCGCTTATTTTCCCTAACTTTTCTTTTAATATAGGACGAATTCCTCCGTAATACTAACGAATTCGCCGTTAAACCTATTAAATCTTAATTCGAATTCTTTTATTATTTTAATCCCTTTTAAAATCGATATTCTTTTTTCCGCCGCTTCCTATACTTTTTCTACGTTTATTAAATTCTAATTAAACTTTTCCTCTATTTTTATTTTCCTATTTCTTTTTCTTATTTAAATTTATATTTTTTAAAAGTAATAATCCGAACTTATTTACCCGCACTATTATATTCCCTAATATTCGGCTTCGATACTTTATAAAACCTATATGTAATCGATTATCCTATTTTTCTTTCCTTTAATTGTATTTCTGAATTTTATTAATTCCTTACGGGGGGTAACGAAGCTAAACTTTTATTGCCGTACCTATATAAGTAACTTTATAGCGTCCGAATTAATTTTATTCTCTAAGTCCTAATTGGGGTAATAAAAGTTATAATCCCCTACAATTATATATTAACCGGCTAGGGGTCTTTCTTCGAAGAATTCGAAGAGGGGAAACCTTTACTAATATTTTAATATACTTTAAAAGAAAATAAGGAAGTAAATAAAGTAAACAATTATTAATTTTCGTAAATTCTTTAATATTACCGCAGCCTAATCTTTCCTAATTTAAAAATCTAAATCTTTTAAATTCTACTTCTTATTTATATAAATTACTATTCTACCCTTCTTTAAATAATTAATACTATAATATCTATTGCCCTTCGGCCAATAAATATCCTTATTCAAATTTTTACTCAATTCTTAAATTAATATAATATTATAAATCTCTTCTTATTCGAATAGTATTTTCCCTCTCTTATATAATTTCCCTACATTCTAATAGAGTATTTTTAATTAAATTATTAATTACCCTATAAGAAGCTTCCTTCTAATCTAATAACGGGCTAGGGGGGTATTATTTCCTTAAAAATAATAGTAGTAACCGAAGGCGTAATAGTAATAAAATTAATATAGGTATAATCGCCTACGCTTTAAAAGCGGGTATAAACGTTTATCGGGCTTATACCTACGGGTTTCGGCCGAAAGCCACTTCTAATTTTCTTAGTGTAGCCTCTTTTTCTTCTTTTTATAAATAATTTCTTTAAAATCGCAATTAAATAGGAATTAGGAAGGGCGTTAAAAATTATAATATCCTCCTCCAATTCTATTATTAATTTTAATACTAATTTAATTAATCCTTTACGAATAATAAAGCCGCAAAGCCTTTTAACGTAATTAATAAATACCTTTGTATAGGCTACTTTTACGAACGAATACTTCTTTTTATTAAAGGTAAAATACCCTAATTTCCTATACAATTTATAAAAAATTAAAAAACTATTTTTATTCGAAGGATAATTCTCTTCTCCTATATACGGCCCTTCGTATTTAACTTTACTATAATAATTATAAGCGTCCTTCTAATAATAGAATCTCGCTATATATTCGAAATATTAATATTTAAAATGTTATTAGGCGGAGGCTGTAATTTAGAATAATTCGTATATATATACGCCGCTATTCTAAAGGAAAAAATTCTTTTAGAAGAAAATTACGGCCTTCGTAATTGTAATTTCTATTAAGAATATTCCTCTTTCTTCCCCTTCGTATTTCTTCTAAAGTTTAGCCTAAATAATTTTTACTTCCTTATTCTTCGCCCTTATTTCCTATATAACTAATTCGAATTATTTTATATCGATATTAACTTACAAAACTCTTTTAATTAAAATGGCTATAATATTTAAAAATACGACGGCCTTTTTTCTAAAGATTATTTTAATTTAAATTTAATATTTCTAATATTAGTCTTTAATTAATTCGTCGAAAATAATTATGTAATTTCCGTTTATTACTATTTTAGTAATTGCGTAAACTATTTTATATAAATTCTCTTTTAAAATACCTTCGACGGCTTATTTTATATTATTATTCGAATGCGTAGTAAATTCGGTAGTAATTTAAGCCCCCTTAATAATAAATTAATATTTATAATTAAAAAGGATAAACTTCTTAATAATAATAGTAAGTAAATAATAAAAAGTAGTGTTAACCTTATCCGATAATTTTTAGATAATATTAACCTATTTCTTCGGCGCTTCTTAAATATCTTTCTTTATTTCCTTCGAAATAAATTTCTTCAAATTGTCGATATCCTTCTTAATAATAAATTAGGCTTCGGCGGCTTTATTTACTTTAAATATTTTAAACCCACTTTTCTTCGTAGAAATTTTCGCGAACTTAAAAAGGAACTTTCGAATTTAACGATAATTATCAATCGATATAGTAGTATAATCCGTAGTCTTATTCGCTATAGTAATAAATTTCTTTATAGTTTTATGGTTTTCCTCCGTCTTCTCCGAAATTTTTATAGTAAGTACGGCGTTAGGGTTGTTATATTTTAAAATATTTCCGAAGGGGTTGTAAATACTATTTTCGAGCCTATTCGTATTTCTATTAATTGTTATCGGTAATAATAATTTAACGCTATCGCTATAGTCGTTGTAAGATATCGCGGAGGGGGTAAATAACCCTCCTAAATCGATTGCCGTTATCGGTTTTCGTTTTAGAGCACTTCTTAACCAGAAATCGGCGTTTCCGGTTTCGGCGTCGTTTTTATTTTTATTTTTATTTTTTTTTAATAATAGAAAAACGTAATTAACCGAAATATCTGTCTATAGTACATAAGCTATAAGTATAGGCTTAAAATAGCCTACTTTAGTTCGTCGTAATACTTTCGTCTTCGAATATACTAGGCAACCTTTATAGTAAACTCGAACAGCTTCTACTATACCTAATTAATACTAATATTCGTTTATCTATACCTATATTTTATCTCTACCCGGATAGCCGGCCGTTAATAATAAATAGGTGCGGTAAATAAATTATAAATAAATAGCAGTATTATTAGGGTCGATAAATACCCTCCCTTTATAGTAAACTTTACCTCCTACTATAGAACATTCGGCGAAAGCGACTTTAAATTTCTTCTTAATATAGGGGCGCTATTTAATATAACTTAAGTCCCTTAAATAATTAATAGCCTCTTATATTAGGGTTGACCGGTTATAACTCTCGTTAATAATATTATTAACTAACTTATTTAGTTCCTTTAAAGTATTTAGGGATAGTAGGAATATTTTTTCATCGAAATCGAAGTCGTTACTAATTATTATAGCTAATAAGGAGAAATACCCCTCCTTAAAACGAACGGGGTCGATAAATTTACAATTTTTTACTTTTAGGCGATAATCGTTTATATTTAAACGTATATCCTCTAACTTCCTATTCAATATATTAAGGTAGAGATTTTGTAACTTTAGCGTATAGAAGATTGAGAAATTAAATTGTAATAAGAATTGTAATTACCGTATATAGCGGGGTATAAATTACTTATTTATTGTAAAAGTCTTTAAATTCTTATAATCTATAATAATATTAAAAAGTTACAAAGTACCCTCCAATTTTAGGTATTATTCTTCTAATACTTTAACGATAGTAAAGAATTCTTTATTGTATATATTGTAATTATACTCTGCTATTAAATATTATATTAAGAAATACATAATTGGGTAGAATTCGCTATTATTCCTATATTAGGAAAGGGTACTTCTAGAAACCTAATTCGAAATATCGGTTTCGACGACCGTTTCCTTAAACTAATTGTAAATCCGTAGGGTTGGTCCGCCAGTAAACGTAGCTTTTAAAATGTCAAAAGCGGATTACTATACTATAATCTATAATTATTCTGCGTCCTTTTTCGTAAAGTCGTACAATAGTACCGCTATTATTAAAAAACCTTTAATAAAACGATAATAGAAGTTAGTAAATCCTAAAAAACTCTATAAAAGCTTCTTCGACGTCGGGGGTTACTAATTTATAATAGTTTTAACCTTTACTAAATCCGCTTTAATACTGCTAAGTATAATAATTAGTCTAAAATATTTTATTTTCTTAGTATAAAATTCGCACTTATCGATATTAATTTATAGGCTAGCCTTCTCTAAATAAATAAAAATATTATTTACGTACTTCTAATATTCATTTTCATTATCCGAAAAAATTAAGATATTATCTAAATAAGCGATTATATAAATATTTAGGATATTATACAAAATATCATTAATATAATTTTAAAATATATTAAATACTCCTTATAAGCCGAATAAATAAATAAATAATTCGAATAGGTTAAAGCGGGTAATAAACGTTATTAATTATTCGTATCCTTCCGTAATATAAATATAGTTAAAAGCGGCGATAATATTTAATTTAGTAAAAATCTTTATTTTATAAATAGCGTTAAAAGTTTCCTTAATTAAAGGGAACGGGTAGCGGCTTTTAAAAATAATATTATTAATCCCCCTATAATTTATATAAATCCTAATATTTCCGCTTAACTTCTATACTAATAAAATCTAAGAAGCGGCTTCTGATTACGAAGGATAAATAAACCTATTATGGAAATTCTCGTCGATTTACTTCTTAATTACGTTTAATTCGTTAGGGTTAAATACTTTTAATTTTATATAGGGCGCCTATTTTCCCGGGCGGAATTCGATTTTAAAATTGCAAAAGTAGTAAGGGAGTAAGACTATTATATTACGAAGTTTAAAAATATTGAAATAATTCTAATATTATTTAAGAAGCTTTTCCTTAATTTAAACGTCGGTTTTAAGCGGTTTATCGGCCTTTTCGTAAAACTTAGCCACGTCTTCCTCTATAATACTAGCGGCGAATCTAATAGTTTTATAACGTTCGAAATCCTCGTCTATATTACTATTAAGGTAAATATATTTAGCGATCTTTATTATTCAAATAACAACCTTAAATCCTTTACTAGTATAAACGTTAATTTATAAATAATAATATTTACCTAGCAATTTCTTATATTTAACGCTATTACTATCTTAAATCTCTTATTCTATTTCTAGGATAAAATTCGCCAAACTATTAAGTATATTGTAATTATAATTGTATTTAATTCCTATCCCTACCCCTCTATTAATAACGCCTTTATTATTTTTATATTCTTTAAACTCTAGGGCGCCCCCTTTTACTTCTTTAGCCCGAACTTCCTCCTCCGCCTTAGCCTCTTCTAAAATCTTATAGAATTTTACGTACGAAAGACAGAATATTCGTAAATAATACTTCTCGTATAACCAATTGAAATTAGCGGCCGTTATATCCCTAATATTTATAAGGTTAATTAATTCGTTCGAAAAATACGTTTTATATACTATAATACGGTAATAGGGGTTGGATCTTCGCTAACGAATTATAATATAGTAAATAGTAAGCTTAGTCCGCTTAGGAGCCTCGGTAACGGTATTTACAATTAGGGCGGGAATTAGGGTATTAGGGGTATTATTTTTAATAATATCGGGAACGGAGTCCGCAATTAGAATATTAGAGCCGACTACTTCCGTTATATTTTATATAGTCTTATAATAACGTATATAAATATATTTCTAAACCTTAAGCGCGTACTATAAAAAGGGTAAAAGGTCTACGGGAAGGTAATAATTTATATAATAATTAATAAAAGTAATAGCGCCGTTTAGCTATAATATTGTAGGGTTATAAAGTTTAAGTTATAATATATTTAAAATAATGGAATAGTTGTCGGCTAGGTTATAAATTAATATAGTAATCGTTTTTATATAGTAACTAATCCGCAATTAAACTTCGTAATAATAAGTAATAAAATCCTTAGGTACGCCGTCTACTAAATATAAGGCCTTTAGTTTAAGGAACTTTAATAGCGGCATAATATAACGAACGGTAAAACCGTAATCGATAAAAACGAAAATAGAATATCCGCTATTAATTAGAATAATATATTTACTTCGTTAACTACGCAATCTATAAATAATTTAAATAGAAAGGAGGATAGAATTATTATTATAGCTATTTAAATTTAAATTCTTAAATTAAATTATTTTTAAATTTATTAAATTATTTACCTCCTCTTCTATTATTATTATAAATAATAGCCTCTCTAAGCGATTTAATAGAGAAGTAGCGTATTTCCTACGCTATACTCCGTAAATTGGGCAAGAATTAGAATAGGGGTTATAGTAGGAGTAGTAGGCTTATTAATAATAATAGTATTAATGTAAACGCTATTGTTACTATTATTACTGTAACTGGTCTAATTTATAGCGGATTTACTATAATTATTATTACCGCCTCTACCGCAACGGTTATAGCGGTCGTACTCCCTCTACTCCTTAGGGATACCGGTATTAATATTATTACGGTATTTATAAACGTAATAACCAAAGTTAGTACAACGCTTACAAAAACTATTCTACATATAGTAATTAATAACTACTTTATTAATTATACGAAATAATTAAACGTTAACGGCTTTTATAATATCGAAATTTATAGTAGTACTACTTTAATTAACAATACGCTCGGGGGTAACGGTATTACCGGTATTAGTAGTATTATTCTTAAAATAAATATTAATTTTATTACGCTCATTACGCTCTTTTAAATTAGTGGCGAATTTATAATAGAATATAAACTATCCGTTAAAATCGTTATAAATTAAGGTATCTTACTAATAAGCAATAATATCGCGGATTTTATTCGTAACCTTTATTTTTAAATAATAAATCTTTATAGCATCGTCGAAATTATATTTATTAATGATAGTAACAAACTTATCTTTAAAATCGAACTATTTCGTACCTTTAATTATTTTTAGAAATTCGAAATCGTAATATATTTTAAAGGTAAGGTCTATATAATTATATTTAATACCAAAATAGGTAAGGAAGGCCTCCGCATTCTCCTAATTCTATTTAATCGGGTCCTCCTCTTTAATAATAAGTATTATATATAGTAATAGAATTTTAAAGGCGTTACTTCCAAAATATAAGGAAATTTACGCAAACTTATAACGTTTATCCTAATCGAACTACTAAGCGTCTTAGAACTAATACAATTAAATTTTATTACGCTAATCCTAAAAAGCTTTGATACGTTTAATAGTAAAAGTATCTTTACTAATATAAATAACGGAATTTTTATTTATACAGATTTTCGGGGTAGCTATAATAATTTCGTTGTTAGAATTAGGGGCGGGGATAGAAGCGGACGGAATAATTTTATCGCGAATAGCCTTCTTAAAAATTTTAATTTAAATTTTAGCAATCTTCCTAAATTTAGTATTAACTTCGCTAGAAGTAATAAAATTGTACTTTAATTAAAGAACTTCTTATTAAAAGGTAGTAATAATATTATCTTAAATTATAATTTACTAATAAATAATTTCTAAAGAATTTTGAATAACGCTAACGAATATATTAATTTAAACGAAGTCCGCGTAAATTAATTATACGAAAGCAATAATAACGTAAAGGAAAGTAGCGTATTAAGCGAATTCAAAAGCGGTATTAAGGATCTCTTCTGCAATTAAATTTTTTAGGCGCTAAGAAACGGCGCTGTTAAGGGATTCGGTAATATTTTCAAAAAATTATTCGTATTTAAAACCGACGATAGCGTTAATTATAGAAATAGCAACGTCGAAATTAATAACGGGGGCCGATATTTATAATAATTAACTTAATTAATATACTTACTTATTACCTTATAGCGTAAACGGAATTTATTAGCTACCTTATAGCTAATTATAATACGACGAAAAAGAAGTATAATCGTAATACAATAAAAGAGAAATATAGTCGCCATACGACGAATCTTAATCTTAGTCGCAGTACGACGAAATCGCAGGCTCGTCGGAAATACTTACGACGGCAGCGGCGATAAATTTATTTTGAAGTATACGCACGTAGTATAATAAAAAGGTACAACTAATTATTACGGGGTAGGATACCGTTAGGGGTGAGGTTGGATAAATATAATTATACGAGGAAGGAAAGCAGGAGGAGGGAGGAGTGCGGTCTAGATATAGGGCAGGCTGTACCGTACCCAGGATCCAGACCGAGGCCCACTGGTGCGTGCGTACATGCGGTCCTATTGGCCAATGGCCAATGGACTCGACTATGCAGTGCCCAGTACTATGTGCCATAACAGGTAATCCTGTGATAAAGGAGCGGCGTACGAAAATAATATTTCGATTATTCTAATAATTAAATCGAAGGCGGTAGAAGGAAAGTAGTTCGTTTATTAAAGCGGTAGGTAAATATTACTATAAATAGAATCGAAATAGAGTAGGCGCGATTTATTCGCGACTAAAAGGAATTTACGGTTTTTATCCGACGGCGTTTATCGCCGCACGGTTTCCTCTAGAGAACTAGGAGAAGTACCCTATGCCAATAAGGCGCTATAAATAAGTAGCATAGGGAATAAGACTATTATTATTATCTATAAATAATTTAAAATAATATATATAAAGGTTTCTTTACTTACTTCGTAAAAATAGATTAATATTATAATATCCGGAATTTTCCTTTGGAAGAGGAAGGACCGGAAGTTTATAATTTCCGTCCTTACTTAGGTAAAAAGGGAATTCTTCGTTTTAAATAATAAATATTATTAGTTATTATTTTCTAATTATTAAACTTTCTTCCTTTTTCGTTTCGTACTAATTATATACTATTTTATAATATTATTATTAAACTTCGGCTTAAAATTAGTAATAGTAAATTCGTATTATCGGTTTTATTTAGTTACTATTCTTATTAATTAGTAATTATAGTACGATACTTACTCTTTTATTATTACCTCTTCTAATTACCTTTTACGGTCTATAGCAGTTAATTTTAGTATTTACAATAGGGGCGGCGGTACCCCCATTATAGCGGCGTAATCTATAATTTTATTTATTATAGCAATAAATTTCTTTATAATTTTATCGTCTTCTTCTATTTCTTCCGAAGTCTTTATAGTAAATATAGTATTAAAATCGTTACATTTTAAAATACTTCCGAAGGGGTTATAAATACTATTTTCAAACCTATTCGTACTTCCGTCAATCGTTATCGGCAGCGACGGCTCAATACTATCGCTACAATCGTCGCAGGATATCGCGAAGGGAGTAAATAACCCTCCTAAATCGATTGCCGTTGTCGGTTTTCGTTTTGGAGCACTTCCTAACCAGAAATCGGCGTTTCCGGTTTCGGCGTCGTTCGAATTTATAAGTATATATTTAGCGTTTAGTAGGAAGGTGAAATTTAATAATATTATAGTGCGGGAGAAATAATTATATAGGTGCAAAATTAGTTGCGGTTGCGAGGGAAAGATAGAGAAGGAAGATGATTTTACCCCCGTAGAGCGGAATAGAAGTTCGAAGGGATATATATAGTAGTATTGTAAGTATATTACTAAAAAGATGTGGATCGACTACTATATTAAGCTTTGTAGGAGAGGGGAATTATAGAAGGTTGAATCTAGTTAAAAAGGTCGAATTTGGTGGTGGAAGGAGAAGGGGGATAAGGGGAATTAATTTTACGAGATTAGAATTATTAAACAAATAACGAAATCTATAGCGAAATACTTAGACTACCTTTAAGTTGAATAAATCTAATAAAATCGTATTTATCTAATTATAAATTTAAATTGCTGCATTTATCTTCCAAAGTATATGAGATCGAATATTTAAAATCCAATACAAATACTAGAAATTTGAAATATTATAAATTTCAAATAAATATATTTAATATATTAAACTACATTAACGCTATCTTAACATCCTGTTATCCCTACCAATTAAAATTATAATATTATTATATTTTCTATAAATTTATATTAAATTTATTATAAAGTAAATATATTGATTCCGCTTAATCTAATAATTACAACGGTATTTTTTTTATATATATATGATTTTCTTTAGTAGTTTTCTATTAGTATTGAAAAAGTATATGATACCGGAATCCCTAGATTTATGGTATCGTTGGCTATGCCCTGTATTATAGCTTAGATTAGCTGTGACAGCCCAGATTAGCTGGGCTGCCATGGAGGCTCTGGTGCCTTGGAGGCTCTGGTGCCATGCCCAGTCGCCAGTGCACTGGCCACCCTGTGGCCCGTGCTCTGGCTCGCTGCACAGCATACCTTCTGCGTGCAGATGGCTGGCCGTGACAGCTTCCCTTTTCCTAGATCACTATTCTATATACAATTAAATTAATAATATACTATTATATCCTTTTAATACCCTATTAACGGTATTAAATAGTAGCTGCAACTGAGATTGCTTCGACTTAAATTATACTATACTATTATCGCTAGCTATCCTTAGCGACGTCGCGTGCGCGACAGCTTCTCGATGAATTAACCTTCGTCGCGGGGTATCCTGTAATGACGTCCCTTTCGCTAGGATTACGTTTAAGGCCTTCAGTATTGGGTAATCAATAATACTATTAAGTTACTATAGTTAACGACGAATTTGGGTATTCGTTAACTTCTCCCTCAATTTAGACCTAACGACTTCGACGAACTTGGGTACTCGACCGCGATAGTTAGGATTATTAAGTTCTTTCTTTCCCCCGTTGCCGGCGAATTTGGGTAATTGATAGCGACTTTCCCTCCATCTCCTATTGGCGACGAACTTGGGTATTCGCTAGCCTTAATCCAGACCAAACGATTCGACGAACTTAGATACTCAACCGCGACAATTAAGATCACCAGTTACTCCCCGGTGTCGATAGCGAACATGGGTAACTAACGATACTAATAATTTCTCAACAACCTTTCCTTTAAACGGCGAACTTGGGTAACCGTTCAATTATTACCTCCTCGGCCGCCGAATTTAGGTACGCGATTGCTCTATCGTCGAAACGAATTTAGGTACTCTCGATAATTCTTAATACTATAATAACTTTCCCTTCGCGCGGCGAACTTAGGTAACCGATAGCGACTTTCCCTATTATTATCTCTTCGGCCGCCGAACTTGGGTATGCGACCACTCTCCTCTTTTAAGGCGAACTTAGGTAACCGTTCTCTAACGAAGCTCTTACTATCTCCCTATTGCCGGCGAATTTGGATACCGGATAATAATTATAATAATAATAAATTATCTTCTTAGCGCTATAGCGAATTTAGGTAATTATAGTAATAAGATAATTATTCGATCAACTTCCTTGCGTGCGGCGAATTTAGGTAACCGTTTCTAAGTAAGAAGATTACAATGTTAATAAAGCGATAAGTCTACATTTTGACGACTTAACTAGCGCTTCTATTATATTATTAGAAGCTTCTAGATACTTTTAAGTTTCCTTTATTCGATAAAAATACTTTCGAGCGACCGCCCCGCTTCTAGCTTACGAGCTTCTAAATACTATAAGTAACGGCTGCTTCCCAAGTGAGAGATTACCCCCCCCACCCGACTTAGTAATAGCTTTAGTATAGTAATGAGGTTATTGCCTTCTTAGCTGGGGGTATATAAGGAAGCTTTTCCAGTTGTATAATAGTTATACAACGGTTTCTAGCACCTGCAGCAGTGGTGCAACGGTTTAATAAGCTGTAACCGTGTTGCAACCGAGCTGTAACCGTTGCAATATCTGCAACCATAGGATTTTTGCATATATGACGTAATTGGACCTACCTTCCTAGAAAAAATTTTAAAATCCTTTCTTCCTACCTTCCTCCTTTAATATCGAACTTTCCGTTTATAAAGAAGTGAAAAGGACCAAGTTTTTTTCTTTACTAATAACCCTAACCCTAAAAATAAAAAGGGTACTAAAATGAGCGCCATTTCTTAGCGGTTATTTTATACTTAGCTAGAGGTTTGTGCGCCTTCTATTTAACGAGAAATCTTAGTTTAAAAAAAATTTACCGAACGAGTCTTTAGAAAAAGAAAAAAAAAATTAACTAATTTCCCTTTTATAAGTAAGAAAAATTAATTATTTTTTTAAGAAATTTGGCTTAGTGGCTAAGTGGTTAATAAAGTAGTTCTTTATCTTTAGATTCTTGTTCGATTCCTCGCTGTGATAAAATTTTTGTTCTTTTTAAATTAAAAAAAAAAAAAAAAAAAAAAAAAATATTAGCCTAGATTCGCGATTTCCCTTTGTGACCCTCGCGATTTCCCCTTGTAAAAGAATTTTTTTCGCAATTATATTATATGTATAAAAATCCTATAGTTGTAAATGTTGCAACGGTTGTAGAACGGTTACAATACGGTTATAACTTATTAAACCGTTGTACTACCCTATCCAAATCTGCAATGGTAGTAGATCTCTATACCGTTGTATAACTATTATACTACAGTAATTTGAACCCTTATATTATTAGGTAAGTAAGTAAGTAGATGCGCTGCGATGCCATTAATTCGTTGCGATTAATGCGCTTAGGATTGAGGAGTGCGCTTGGGATTGGTGTGCTTAGGATTGATGCGCTTGGGGATATAAAGGTCTGCGAACGTTACGGCCGTTAATTTAGTTAGGAATTTAGGGGTAATTTTATATATTAATAACCTACGTTGGTATTCGGATGTATATTGTAGTTGAGGTTACTGTTGGTTGGTATGTATTATTTATTGGTAGGGGTTAGATAATTTGAAAGTTGTGTACGTTCGTTGTTTGATGTTATTATTAGATATTGTAATAAATATTAATATAAGTTAGTATACTACTGAAGGCAAGCAAGTTGGATATTGTTAGTTTGAACGTACTATAAATTATTATCCCCAAATTATAATGAGAAAGTCTATTTGCACGGTCACCAATGTCTATTTGCACGGTGATCCACTTTTTCCCTCACACATATCCCTAACCCTCGCGCGGCCATAGATGTCACATGTATTCTTTCGAAAATTTCACCTAGAAATCTGGGCAATACCATTCTTTCAAGCGTGACATCAGACTGCAGTGCCCAGCCCAGATGTGCACCCCCATATCGCACTTTACAAGGCATTTTATAGGGTACTTTACAGGGCACTTAGCGGCACGGTCGCACATCGCACGGTCGCACATTATTCAATCGCACTCAATTGAGCGATTATTTCAATCGCACTCAATTGCTGTCAATTGCCAGCGATTGTCACGGCTGTCAACGATTGTCACAGCTATTAGCGATTGGCTGTTAGCAATTGTTACGGCTGTTAGTAATTGTTACGGCTGTCAGCGATACGTATGTTGTATACTTAGGGGTTAGAATGTGTAATAGGTTGAAATTTGGGAGCTTGGCGGTCGTAGTACGAAAAAAATTGGTGCTGGACGGCAGGGTTAGGGATATGTGTGAGGGAAAAAGTGGATTACCGTGCAAATAGACATTCGTAACCGTGCAAATAGACTTTCTCATTATAATAGGCCGTTAGAGTCTTATAATAATATTAGTTTGTATTTGAAGGTAAGATAATTATTGTAAAATATATACTTTTATATTTATATAATGTCCTAGTTGACTTAGACTATCATATGTAAGGTTCGTGATTATCGCTACGCTTATAAACTTTGGAAATATTTACGATATATATTCTATTTGTTAGTAAAGTTAGTAAGTTAATAATTAGGGGCTTACAGTTTTCGACGAATTGTAATTCGAGGGAAAGATTAATATAATTAAGAGGCTTGATTTTGGTTAGTATAAGGAAAATACGCCGTTCGTTGTACTACTTTTAATCGTATATAAAGATATAGTTAATACGGGCGATATTGTTACCTTCGTCGGCGCCGGAGCTGGGATTGGGATTGTCGGGCTAGTAGTATTTAATATAGTTACCAATATTGAAGGTGTGGCGCCGGAGGGTATTATAGTAAATACGGGCTATATAATAATTATAATTAGTAAATCCGATTTCGGTTAATAACGGCTAGATTTGTGTTTGGACGAGTTTATAAGGAAATTAGACGGTATTATTATAGTATTAGGATATTAGACGGTATTGTAATTTTATATTAAATATATACTAAATATGTGGCAGATGTGTGATTATATTGACGTGCCCCGGTATTATAGAGACTGTATATGTACGTTATATTGAATACTCCGATAGTAATATATTAATGTAAATGCTTCTAATAGTTAATTCCGTTGTTTAATAGCTAGTTCTCTATTGTAGTATTCGGTATTTCGGTATAGGTAAGGGTATATATAAGGGTATAGTATAATATAGGTATGGTATTGGAGGGTATGGGTATAGGTATGGGGGTATGGGTATAGAATACGTACCTGTCGGTAAATGACACCCTTTTGCCGTATTGTAGGCTACTAGCCGTAAATTTTAAAATTCCCGGTATATTATAAAGTCGTACGCCCGAAATAGAGTACGACGGAATAGATTAAATATCGAAGTAGCGGATAATAGTAAGTATAATTTAGCGATAGGGTGGTAAATTCGCCGTATATTTATTAATATGCCGATAATACTTAGCCGGATATACGTATCGTTAGTAGAGTTTGGGATATCGAATTCCGATTCTTCGCGAATATACTTAGTTTTTTTCGTACTAGGTTACTTTTCGTCTTTATAAAATAGATTATTAAATAAATTGGGGGTTTCCTTAATAATATAGTTAATTTGGTCGGTTAACTCCGAGTTGTCGGCGGTAAAGGAATTGAGTAGGGTAAATTGAATTGTATAGACAATACGCTCTTATTCGAGGATTTACCGCTCTACTTCTTTACTATTAGTCGTTTCCGCCGTTTTTTTAAATTGTTTGGTCGTTTAAATTGTTATTAATATTATCTATTTAATTGATACTATATTAATCCCGGGCGCCGGTTTTATACTTCGTATTTGCGGCCTAGGTTACGTGGTATTTGTGCCTGTGCCTGTATGCCCGGCCTGTGCTTGGCGGGCGCTAAGATTTTGCTTTAGGGGATTTAGGGGTAAATACTTATATTTAGGGGTAAAGGGTAAATTTACTTATAATACTTCTCTTCCGCCAATACGTTGAATAATCCAGGCGGACTATATTATTTATAAAGTTTATTGTAATGTATACCTAGATGTATATTTGGGCGCAATACCTTTTTAATATATTTCTTTGTACGTTTTGGTAGGGTAGTAACTTTTATAGTTATTTTGGCTACTATACCCCCTTTTTTATTTTCCGTTATAATATTATCCATTTTATTATAGCCGTTTACTATAATAGTATTTATACTTAATATCGACAAACGACGAAATAATTATTATATAGAAGGTAATTAATTTGGCCTAATTCTAATTCGAAACGAACTTGCCCTTAGATTATTAGTAATTGCCTTTATTATTGTATTATATAGTTTCGTATATTATCGTTTAATAATTAAAATATAATAGTCTATATTCTAATATTCGGCCTTAGTATTTCTAGTATTTATTAATATGCAATTGTTCTGGGCTATAGTTGCTAAAGCCCTAGTAAAATAGGCTAGTAATTTAATATTTAATTTAAATATTGTTTTCTCGTTTTCGTTTTTTTCGTTCTTGCGGTTTAATTAGATAATAAATTTTTATACTTCTTATATATAATATTCGATATAGTCTTTATAAAATTATATTATAAATAAAGGGGGTATTATAATAAATTATTTAGCGTAGTCGGTTAAAGTATAACTATTAATGTAGGAAATTGGGGAGGGTCATATAGTTTAACCGGACGGAAATAATTAATACCGGATAGTACAGCTATATTTAATATATATTTTAGGGGTTAAAAAAATATTTAGAAATATTTTATAAGTTTTAATTATAATACTTTTATATTTAAAATAGGCCGGGTTAAGAGGTTATATTAAGATAATGTCGAGGGTTAGTATTAAATCGAATAAATTTAGCCGATTAATATTAATACTTTATTATATTTAATATACTATATTATTTCCCTTATTAATTATACTAATATCGACTTCGTACTTTATTTATATATACTAGTAATAATATCGTATAATATTAGGTATAAAATCTTCCAAAATATTTTACTAATTAATAACGTAATTTGGGTTAATTCAGTAGAAACAATAGAACTTATAGCTACCTATCCTAATAATATTAGTATTCTAATTTTATTAAAGTATATTACTAATATAATAAAATATAAATATTAATATTAATATCGGCTATCCTTAAATATATATTATAATTGTACCTTAATTCAATAATATTAAGTATTTTAATACTTTAATAACGTTATTGAAACACCATGCCCAAGCAAGGAGATGGGCCCACCAAAGGTGTCACGAAAGATCCGCACCAAAGGTCGTGGTCCGTGGGCCCATCGACGCAGCGCGGCGTGGTGTTTCTGTTTAGACGCTGCGAATGCAAAAAAACACGGACGATATATTGATCCGTGCGTTTTTTCGCACTGTGTTTCGCAACTGTGTTTCGCATTCGATTGATTGGATAGGAGGGTGGATCCTAGTGGAGATGCGAAACATCTTTTCTATTTCAATAAAAAAAAGCAACTTTTAGGAAATGCACCAACATAAAAAGACTACCAAAATGATCGTGGCGATTAGGCGGTCATTTTGGTACCGATTATATCTTTGTCCAATGCCTGGTTATTGAGAAAAATCGAAAAGAAGCGTTTTTCTTAGATTTTAGACAGCGGAAAACTAAAAATGACTAAGTTTTTTGCCTGCCGGTAACTCCTTAAGGCCCGGGGCAGCGAAACCGACTAAGTTAAAAAAAAAAAAAAAAAAAAAAAAACAGAAAAAAAAAAAAAAAAAAAAAAATTAAAAATTTAAAAAAAAAAAAAAAAAATAAAAAAATAAAAATAAAAATAAAAATTAAAATTAAAATTAAAATTAAAATATAAATT
>MU839305.1:0-31948 GCA_030685235.1 Copromyces sp. CBS 386.78
TAATGGATGCGTGTGAGATTATTGGTCCAAAAAAAAAATTAAAGTGGAGGAGCAGTGTATGAAGACATTGAGGGCAGTGCGAAAAGACTTTCTCAAAATTAATAGTTTTGTTACTGATATATATATTGTAGCCCGGCGAGTAATATACGAATTTACAATTGGGCGTTTTAGTTAGTTATTCTTAGTATTATACGATTCGCATTCGTTTTAGTTATTAATAAAAGATTTGATTTTTTTACCCCCTTTTCGAGTATTGAGTTATTAAATTTCTATAATCGTGAATTTCTTTCGTACTTCGAAGTTATAGTTGGCCCGCCTTAGAGGGTTGATAATAATATACTGCGGCAAGCTCGTCTCCATTTTAGTAAGGTAAATTACCTACTTTATGCCTCTATTTATATTATTAATTAACGAACTTAGTGTAATCACCAGATGGGGTTCACAATATAGATTTCTATAGTTAGTATAGCGGGCGAAGCCAGTTCTCAAAGCGTTTGCACGGCAAATTCGTATAGATAACGGCTGGTAGCGAGAACCCCCCCGCCTCCCTCAACCCCCTCGCCTCCTTTAACCCCCTCTACTTCAATAAGGCGGTCAACTCCCAGCTATATTGCCTATACCCCCTACAATATAATAAGACGAACCGGTTCGAATAGGAGTAATACTTGAGGTTATTAATAATGCCTAATTCTGGGATGGTCTCGAAACTTTCGAAAGGTTTATGAAACCTCTCTACGAAGCTTAATTGATATTAGAGGCCGATAGAGCGACCGTTAACTACGTTATACTGTACTAGAATACTATATAGACCGCTTGGGAGGCCGACCGTATCTCCTTCTATAATAACGATTAGTATAAGTTCGAATATTTATTTATCCTTCGAAGAAATAAATAATTTACTCCCTTCAACTAGTTGAGCTTTCTCTTCTACCTAAATACTATATAAGAAGTAGTAATTAACGTCCGTCCCCCTATTGCCAACTTTATTATTTCTATATTAGAATTTATTAAGTTATATATTCGTATTTTGTACGACATTATAGAGGAGCGGTTAGTTTAGGATTTCTTATAGTAGAGAATTCAGTACGGGATATATATATTAAATTAGCGTATTTGGAATTATAGAAATATCGATCCTATAAACTTCTAGAATATATTATAAAGGGAGGGCTCTATTATCGCTCCCCTTACTATAAGAGTATTCAATATTCTAACTAATAACGTACTATACGAGCGAGCCTTCTCCGCCATAAATTATCTAAAGAATCCAAAGCGCAACCGCCTTACCGCTAATAAGATAAATATAATTACATTCGTTTATATAAACGGTAGGAAGCTTAGAAACCTCTAGCAATCCTTTACCGGCCTTTCTATTATAAATAGGGATAACCTCCTATTGTAAATCGAGGAGCAGCTATTCGAATATATATAATAGGAGGATTAAAATAACCGGAGGGAGGAGGAGGGAGCTTAATAAAGGTATTTACATAAAGGGAGACAGTTATTAAATACAGTATTAGCACTTTACCCCAGAAGGCTTAGAAAAGCAGTAAAATCTAGTACTGACATTTATCTATAGATCAATCGATTTGCACGATTTACACGATTTGCACGAAAATTTCGATTTTGTATGCCTAGTCTGGCCGCTAAAAACCAGATTTCAGTCACATGACTGTAAAAATGGAAAAAATGTGAGCATTTTTACATGAAAATTACGATAATTATAGTAATTACCGCTAGTCAGGAATTACCAACCGACCACTAGCCAGTGGCGGTAGCGGTACATATGCTCCAACGTAAATCGCACCTTCCGCTCTTCATTTTATGAAGTGAGGTTGATAGCGGGGTCGAGATGGAAGTGGGCCACGGCGGGGTATAACTCCACGCATTGTGGGCGATAATTTGATAACAGAATCCCTCAGGAGTCTGCAGCCTGAAGGTTAGTGCACTATGTAAGTTGATGTTAGCGGCACCACTTCCGATTTCCGAACTGGGCATCCCCGGCGAGCAGGGGGGGCCATTAAAATGCCAAATCCAACGACATCAATGTGTCCCTTGCAAATAAATGAGAGAGGTTTTTACTAAACACAAAGGCATACTTCGTCGCCTACAGTTCCATTTCCGTAATCGATGGGCCATATGAGACTGTCGTGAAGAGTACCGCAACGGCATTGTAGGGACGTTACGAGGGGTGAAAGGCCCTTTTTATGCCGCATATCGAAGAGCGCATTGACATTCACAAGGCAAGGACGAGACTTCTCGCGCCGCTGAAGAAAGATGCAACTGGGAGTTGATCACTGCCCTGGATCGAACGGAGAGCCCAAAAAAGGGAGGGGAAGAAAAAAAGGACGGGAAAGAAAGAACTCGTTGAGTTGTTTGCTCGATTGCCTGACAAGGTCCAGAACGACCCCACACAAGTCATCTAGCCTAGCTAGATGCTCAGTCGGTCTTCCTTGCATGCACGTGATTCTCACCGAAGATTGCAATTGATCTGTCAGAATATAGGGTTGGTTGAGAAACCACTACTCCGACTAGTTCGGAGCTCCAATTTTGCTGGTAGGTATGGCGCAGTGGCGCCAATCTGACATGATCCATCATCCATGCCATGCAATCCATGCTCCACGCGTCCTCCAACCCTTCACTCACACTGTGCCGTCCTGGTACAACCTTCCCGCACTTCACCAACCCGACTTCCCACAAATCTGTCGCAGTCCGGATATGTTCCTCGGCTTAAGCAACGATTGCAAACATTCCTTTTGCACTTCCACATCAACCAACAACTCCTCGATCCAGCATAGCTACAATGGCGCCTCCCGTAGCTCCCAAAGCGGAGGTAATCCCCGACAACGGTAAGCCAATGCACACTCTCCCAATCTCACTCCCAGCTTCAGCACTGTCATTTGGTTGGCGGCCAAGGCATGCGCTGACATTTCCATCAAGGAGATTCCTTCAAGAACCACTTAGCGCAAGTCGCCGAAAAGTTGTCCCGCTCAGGCGTCTTGTTGAGGGACAACTATCCGTGGACCGTTGGCGCTCGCGGCAAGCTGGAGGACGAACTCAAACGCGAGCGCAACAGCGCCTACAAGCAGAGATCCAGCCGATCTAGCAACTCACGACCCAGCGCCGCCGTCGAGGATAAGCATCACGAGCCGAAGGTCGCCCACGGACAGCGCCGCAAGCGCGAAGACCACGACGACGACGATGAAACCACCGAGGAGCGATTGACAAAGCGCCGAAACGTCAACGTGGATGAGGAGAATTGCCCGTTGGAACCGCTCTTGACGACGGCCCACCCCCAAGCGCCCGCCCAGGCGACTCCCCAGCCCGTTCATGCACATAAGTTTCCCTGCCACGATGACGGTCCCTGGCACCAGGCCATCTACAACCAAGTCTACAAGAAGGTCTACAGCGAGATCTACGACGAGGCCTACTCCAAGGCGTACAACCTAGCTTACAACGACGCATTCAAGGCCGGCTACGAGCATGGCGGCGCGGACGGCGAACATGATGGCAACAACCGTGGATTCGAGGATGGATATGATCATGGATACAAGAAGACCTATCGGCTTGCCTATGCGGAGGGCCAGGAGATGGTGAGGGATATGTTGAGCAGCGACGAGGAGGAGGAGGAGCAGTCAACGGTCAGAGATTAGGAGGAAGAGTCTGGAAGTCCTGAGGACGTGGAGTAGGAGAGGAGATCTGGAACAACGCCAGCGACGGGAGCTATTCCTGCCGACATGGCCATGTGTCACAAGTTCTCTACCGGATGGTGGTACTATCACCAACGCTGCACATGCCAACACCTGTCCATGGTTAGGCATGAACGGCGGATGGCTGTATGTAGCGATTATACTTGTAGGCCAAGTTGTCAAGGTCGGGACAAGGGGGTAGTGGTCGATTCAAACCGGAGCTCTTAATGGATGGAGGCAGGCGGATTGGAGACACTTGCTCCGGTTGTCATTGCTGTTACCGAGGATGGAAGGGACCTTATTTTCAACATTGCAGTCAAGAGCTTTCAAGGCTTCTGGGATAGACATCTTCACTTGGCTACCTGGTCAATGTGAACCCAAAATCGAATTTTCTCCTTGTCCCATGAACCCCTCGAGTTACGTTTCAAGCCTGAGACGTGCAGACGAAAAAGGCTAACTGAATTCGCAGAGCCGTGGAAGATGAATGTAGGCAAGAACGCAGAGTTGGTGACATGTGCAAAGTCCGTGCATGTCAGAAGATGGGTTTTGCAATTTCACAAAAGTGTGCGGAAGTTGAGGAGGGGTAGGCAGGTATAAATATGGTCGAACGGCTTGTTCTCCCAACAACCAATTTCCAAGGGTTCTCATATAGGGCTCTGTGGTCCATCGGCGTGGTGCGGCTTTTGCAAACCACCGGGGCTCGGGGCTATCCTCAGGGCACAACGGCTCCCCAAGTAGCACTGCAGCCGGCGTCTTCCGGTTACGCATAAATAGGGCTCTTTCTACTCCCTTCCAGTTCCATTGCTTTACGTCCCCCGTCCGATGCACGTCCTCACGGGCATTATTTTTGCTCTTTTTTCCATCATCCAGCCTTTCCCATGTTTAGGTGGCTCTGTCGGAAGTCTGTGGTTGCCTTGGCGCTTCTTTGGCGACAACGGGAGGATGGAAGCAGGAGTTATCCCGCATGCCACCCCAAAGAATGCATTATTGAGTTCCTCGGAAGTTGAAGATAGATGGCGTCCTTTTGCTAGCTAGGTAATGCTTTGCCGCTTGTTGATGAGGAAGTCGAGGTTGAAATTCCCGTCTCCGTGTCATGTCTCGCTCAAGTGACCTTGAAAATCGAAAGTCTCGTTGTGGGTTCCTGTTTGGTGTTTTGTTTTGTTCCTTCCTGCCTTGTACGGCATGGGGAAAAAGGGTTGGGGGAGGAGGAGCGGGAAAAGCAAAAAAAGGTAAAAAATAATGGCAACGACGTGAATCGAAGGCGGGACGTCCAGCAACCTGGAAAGGAGTAGAGAGCCTTATTTGCGTAGCCGGAAGACGCCAGGTTGAGGACTACTTGGGGGGGCCAAACGAACCGGTTCCTAGTTACCCATAGGGCAAAGAGAGCAAGCGCGGAGCACTAACGAGAGTTTTCAGGCGGTCCCCCAAGCCCCGTGTGGTGTGGTCTTGCAACTTGAAGCTGCGCATCACACCGCTCGACCACGGAGCCTTTGAATGTTGGTAAAAGCACCAACCATTTGACCAACCTATATGCCCCTCAACCCCGCAACCCGCTTTGCACTTTGTGACCTGTGGAAGTCGTACCCCACCATTGTTGTCATTCTTCGGGTAAGGTATTCAGGTTCGGGCCGGCATGCCTTTTCCTCCTTCCCACTTCAAGCCACAATCAATCATTTTCCCTGAACTCAAGAAATCCATTTGACAGCCTTCTTGTTCCCGCACAGGGAATTTTGACTTCTGCATTTCAGAAACATGGCTGTTACCTTCAACGCGATTCTTTTTCTACACATGGATCACTGTAGAACAATTATTGAGCCTCCCTTTGCCCCCTTTCTTCTTAGTTCTTCGACTGGAAGCAACGCCCATGCGCTTGTTCAAGTGAGATGTTGGCAGCTACACCTACTTTGACGTGATTCTTCCCCCTCCACTCAATGGTCTTTTTCCATCCCCAAACATTGCACACTTTTTCTTTAGGCCGCTCATTCCTTCTTTTGATAGTCTCGATCATACTTTTGAGAGCAAGATTTTCCCCCTTTGCCAAATATCGTTGTGTTGTCTGGCTGTCTCGCCCGATGCACCTGACATAGCAATTCTGGTAAGCTCTCCAGGCTTCTCTCCTCCCTTCCCGCTCCCTTCCAAACTTTCTATAGGATACTCAACTAATCATCACCACAGCTGCGACTTTTTCTCTTGTTTTCCCCATCACACTTGCCCCGTTGTTTTGCGTCAAATGCTGCTTATATCTCTCGCGCTCCTTGACCGTTGGCCATTTTGCTTTTCAAGACGGGCGAGATAGTCAAGGCGCTGTCATGGGGAAGTTGGGTGTAATCACCTGCCTAAAGATAGGTTCTTGAGGTGCGAGTCTAAAGGGCCTTCAGTTCATATCTTCCGATCCCCGCGTCGCCCCATTCAACCATCCCCAATGTTGTTCTTGTGTCCTCACCCCAGCCTTGTGGCCTTGAACACCCAGGATAACACTGTCGTATGGAAGGGCGTGCCGGTGAGCGGGAAAAGGTCAGTGAAGGGAGACCCAGGGCACGGACTTTTAATACAAGCTTTACACCAAGGACATGAGGATCATGGACATCATCAACTGTCCTCATTTTCATCTGATGTGTACCCACGACACCTGGGGTTTGAATTCACACGGTCCAACAGCTGACGTGCCACCTGCCTGTCAGCCTGAAATTTTCAGAGCCCTATCCAAATCCAACCCAGAGCACACGCCACACAATACCACTTGTTGGCAAAATTCTCGCCCGTCCCACTAACTCATGACGGACAACCACAAGCCTGACACTCCCGCGCCGTCACCTTTCGTCGCCAACTTGTGAAGCAACCACAAATTCGCCCGCGGGGTCACCGTCCTGTCGCTCGTATACCGTACAACCTTCCAACGCCGCGAACCTACCAAGTACCTATCCACTCCAACCTGCCCTTCCAATCCTCGTGGGATTGTCAGTCGTCGCTCGCCATGTTCGAAGTGAGAAAAGTTGTGCGACGTGACCCGCCGGTTAGCAGACTAAAGGGTACGACAGAGGATGTCCCGTTCTTCAGTAAGTTTCTTGTTGGCGTGGAGCAATGACGGCTTTCTTTCACCAACTCGCCACTTTCATGCAGATTGGTTACTGACCTGAGTTGTGCTGAAAAGAACTGCTGTTCACCTCAACCCTAACATCCTACGCCCATATTCCCCCTGCATCCGACAAAAACCGCGGAGAGGATATCATTCCCGTAGCTGCGGGTGCCTTGTGTCGCTCCAACAATCGCGACATCAAGATGGGACTATTTGTCTCAGCATCGTGTCTCGACGCCCCTGAGCTCAAGGGCGCGTATTCGGTTGTCTTCAGGGAACTCTCTCCTGGCAAAAGCGAGCATGGCGAGCTCCTCAAAATGGCTTGGAATATGCCTTTCGTCACCGACGAAAACTCAGCGAACGGTCTGGCAGTTGCTCAAGCGATCAATATTGTGGGCAAGAGGTTGCGTGCCTTCCCAATCGGCCCAAATGGAGGTCTGGGAACGGTTATGGTAAATATCTTTACCGCCAGCATCCCATGCCTTCGCGATATAATCAACCCGGCCAGAACCGAGGGCCCTGACCGAGCAGTCCGCAAGAGTGTCTCGTCGCTTGTTCACGAAGAATTGGAAAAGCTCTCCAGTATTCCCGGCATGAGGGTCGAGCTAGTTCTTAACTGGCTCAAAGCCAATTCGGACGTGACGGGCCAGAAGGAGGCAGGCAAACTGGCCGAGAAATGCCTCAAGAAAGGCAGAAACATCTTCTTGGTGAACGAGGAAGAGAGGCCGAGGGCCGAGATGGAGAAGTCAGTTGCCACAAAGATTGCAGACACCCTGCTCCCTGAGCGCCTCCGCATCATCACGGAACTGAGGGCCAAAGGACTCGCGCCACCGAGGGCTGCGACCGTTCCGTCGATGGACGAGCCTGCGGCATGCGAGGATTTCACAGCCTCACCCACCTCTACAGACATGCCTCTACAGGCCCCAAGCCCGGAGCATCACCACGACGGTTACAAACCCGGCAGTCTGTCTCCGATGGCCGATGGCCAAGACGTCATGACGAAAATAGATGAGCAGCCCGACAGTGAAGAAGCCTCCCAGCCCCTTCTGAACGAGCAAGAGCTTGTCGACAGACAGCTCCAGATCGAGGACCTCGAGCACCACGTTCGGCTCTACTGGGAGAACAGCCTTCCGGGACGTAGCACCCGCGGCACTCAGGAGCGCTACGCGGCCATGGCCAGGCATTATGCTAGCGAGCTGGCTCTTTTGGTCCCTGGCCATCCATTGGAACGACTCGTGAATCCGCGCAACCCTCTGGTCGATGCCATCCTCAAGTGGCTGTGAAGGGCACCTCATCTTTGCTTTGTTGCTGCAGCTACCTGAATATCTGGACTTCGAACGTCGGGTTGAGGTTGTTGGCGCTACTCGGGTGTTAGGTTTCATATTACTTTGAATTTTTGTTGAGAGTCTCCTTGGAGGCTAGAGTTACGGCTTACTTCAGGTATGTGAGCTTCAAGAAGAGCTACGAAGGTGTAGAAATTGTTGAGGTATATGGAACGGTTGATAAGGTTGTGAATGTTTTGCGGGGGTTTTGTTGTCTTAGCGAGCATGGCGTAAGGTGTTATCCCGGGCTTTTTCTGTTTGTTCATGAGATACCCGGACCTTTTTCAAAGAAAGTCCACCATGCATGTATATATCTTTGAGTACTGTTCAGTCTTTTGTATAAGTTCGTTCGAAACACCCTATCATGCAACGCACTGAGGTCAACCGTTATGTCTCAATGCACAGAACTTCTTGAAATCAACCATGGGTACCATGCACTATTTGACTCTCAACTACCATCAAGGAACTAGAGGAGCCCAGGTCTAAAGGCCATTCCACCACCGACGAGCTTACTTGCAAACGCTTTATTTATAAGCGAAGGTACCATGCTAATCCTTGAGGTGTGCTTGACCGCGGTACGCTTGCTGGTGCAAGATATAGTAGCTCCTTTCTTTTGGTCTTTTACGTATCATTCTTTGTATCTCCGGTGCCCACTCTAAGAAGACCCTACCTGCTGGGGGTCTCTGCTGCCTCATCCGTCGACCATACTCGTAAAGGAAATACCTGCCACCGAGAGTCCCTTTATGTTATTCCTAATGCTCTATGTTCCAAATGCTGTCAATGCTTTCAGTAAGGTACCTGCTGAGACCCCGATATTCACCACTGCTCTCCGTACCTTACCTAGGCAATCTTTTCCATTGCAATGTATTGCTTCATCGTTCTCCATTGTTTAGTTTGCTTCCAGCGCTCTATTTCTTATATCCTTCTACATTGCTTGTACCTTTTGTTATATCATTTTAGTGCTCTCTTCTAAAGGAATCAAATCGATGGTTTTACTACCGTACTTCCGTCCTTCCCTCAGGCGCCTTCTCCCCCCCTCCTTTTAATTCCGCTCTTTTCTCACTTTTCCTTTTTTTTCCTTACCATCCCCTCCATTTTCTCTTCTCTTTCTCCATCTTTTCCCTTTGGTTTCTTACTAACTTCTAACACTCCCATCTCAATGTGTTCCCTTATGCACATCCGTGTTCGAATATTGTAAATAAGTTATTATTTTGTCTTGCTTCTTTTCTTACTTCATTCGCGTGCCGGAGTCAATAGAAACAGGAGTCGCTTTATGAATTTCAAATTATGAATCGGGCACAGTAGCAATGGTCGGAAGCATATTGGGTCTTAAACAAAGTTCTAGATTCAAGGATTCATTGAAAACTCAATTATAAAGATATGTTGATACATGCCTAGTAGAGTCTCAACTAGGAAGCAAGGGTATCTCGTACAAGAAGAGAGAAACCGGACAACACCGAACTCTATACTCGTAAAAACCAAACAGCAACAGGAATGAAACCCTTTGAGCAGGCATAAAGAGCCTTTAACACAACCACCAACGCCTTGCCCATTTCTCATAATCTCTCATTACTCGCAACACACCCCACATATCTAAACGCCCCAAGACTTTTAAAACCAGTCAACGCCTAAATAGGTACATACGCCCTAGCTGTATAAATACCTTAATAATAAAACGCCTTCAAAGCCGAACGAGCAGCCACCTTACTTAGAGAAGGCGTAGGCGAGTAAGGGATAGTTAAAGCCTGTTCGGGTCCGCGTTAGAGATTTTAGGAAATAAAGACCTATTCGGTTGCACGTTAGTACGTTCCCAGGTTAAGATTTTGTATATAGGACGTACTAACGTACTATTGCGATTTTTCGTGTTCGGCTCAAAAACCTTATTTTTTATACACACCCTACAACCACCTACAACTACCTATACCTACCCCAAATCCTCGATTTAACTAATTAAAAGGCTAGAATCTTCGAAATCCTTAACCGTAGTTCTTAACGTACTACGTTTCAAAATCGAAACGTAATATATTAAAGACTACAGTTAAAAGCTTAACCGTAACCTAGTCCAAACTTAACCGTTACCCAATTTAAATTTAACCCCTTATAAATATAGGGGATAGCCGTCGTAAAGACAATTAATAAAGCTATTCCCAATTGAAATCTACTATTAAAGTAACGATAAATTCTATTAGAAGGATAGTAATAATAAGAAAGATAATAATAATAAGAAGGATAATAATAATAAAAAGGATAATAATAATAAGAAAGATAATAATAATAATAAAAAGGATAGTAGTAATAATAAAAAGGATAGTAGTAAAGGAAGAAGAAAGAGGAGGAAAGAAGAAAGGTAGAAGAGGATATTAACCACCTCTTTCTATTTTGCAGCTAAAGTCTTGGCTTACTTTAACGCTGCCTTAATATTGTAGGATTGTAGCTGCGGACCCTGTACGTTAATATATTTATTTCCTAAAATCCCTAACGTGGTATTATAGGATTACCTGTGATAGCACCACTGGGTACTGCGTGTACGACTAGGCATAACTAGTCGTACCTATTAGCCATTAGCTAATAAGATCGTACGTATATACTAATAGGCTTCGGTCTAGATCTAAGCATGGTATAGCCTACCCTATATTTAGACTACACTCCTCCCTCCTCTCCTTCTTTCCTTCCTCGTATAACTATATATATTTAATTATACCCCTAATAATATTATCCTTATAATAATTAATTATACTTAACTATTATATTACGCGCGTATACCTTAAAATAAATTTATCGCTGCCGCCGTTATAAATATTTCCGACGAGCCCGCGATTTCGTCGTACCGCGACCAAAATTAAAATCCGTCGCATAGCGACTATACCTCTCTTTTATTATATTACGATTATACCTCTTTTTCGTCGCTACAAAGTAGTTAATAAATATTATTTATATTATAAAATAATAAATACTAATTAGAATAATTATAATTATTTAAATAGCGGCCCCTATTATTAATTTCGACGTCGCTATTTTTATAATTAACGCTATTATTAGTTTTAAATACGAATAATTCTTCGAAAACGTTATAGAAACCTTTAACGGTACCGTTTTCCAATATTTAAGTAATTTAATTGTAAAAGAAATCTTTAATACCGCTTCTAAATTCGCCTAATATATTGCTTTTCCCTACGTTATTACTATTCTCGCCTAATTAATTTATACGGACTTAATTTAAACTAATATATTCGTTAGCGCCGCCTAAAATTCCTTCGAAGCCGGCTACTAATAAATCGCTAACTAAGAAAGTACTATTACTAACCTTTAATAAAAATTCGCTAACCTTTAATAAGAAGTCCAATAACTCCGCAATAATTTTATTATAGCTAACGAAATTAATATTAAATTTAAAAAAACCGCCGAAACTTAAATTAAAACCCTTAAGAAAATTGTTCGCAATAAAGTCACTCCGCCTACCTCTATCCCTACCCTTAATTCTAATAACGAAACTACTATAGTTACCCTAAAAACCCGTACAAATAAAAACCCCGTCGTTTATACCGGTAAAGATACTTCTACCGTTAAACGTATTAAGGCTTTCTAAAATTGGCATAATAAAATTTAATTATATTAATTCTAAAACGCCTAGTAATTCAACTAAGATAAACGTTATAAATTTATATAAATCCTTTTATACTTTAGAAGCAATACTTTTAAAACCTTATTACTATATATAATACTTATTATTAAAGAAGAAGACCCGATTAAATAAAAGTAGGAGGACGCGGAAGCCTTCCTTACTTATTTTAATATTAAATATAACTGTATAGACTTTACCTTCGAAATATATTACAATTTCGAATTATTAAAAATAACTAAAGGTACAAAATAATTTAATTTCGAAAATAAATTTATTATTATCGTTAATAAATATAATTTCAATAATACTATAAAGACCTATTACTTAAAGATGAAGGTTACAAACGAAATTTATAATATTATTACCTATTAGTAAAATATTTTAGCCTACAACGATTTTAACAGATAGTTTACCTTCTATCGTAAATTTACTACCAATTTAAAAGAGCGCAATTAATGTAATAAAACTAATATCTACTTTAAAAACAATAATATTAGTACCGGCAATACCGCTACCTCCGAATATACCGTTAGTTAAAGTAGTACTACTATAAATTTCGACGCTATAAAAACTATTAACATTTAATTATCTCGTATAATTAATAAGGCAATTATTAATTACTATATATAGAACGGTCTTTATAAGTATTGTACTAACCTTAATTATTACGCCTATAAATACTATAATAATATTAATACCGGTATCCTTAAAGAATAGAAGGAATACGACCGTTATAACCGTTGCAGTAGAGGCGGTAATAATAACCGTAACAAACCCGCTATAAGCTAAATTAACTATAATAATAATAGTAATAATAGTATTCGTATTAATGCTATCGCTACTAGTAAATCCGCTACTCCCGCTATACCCCCTATTCTAATTCTTACCTAACCTATAGAATATAGCGCGGGAAATACGCTACCTCTTTACTAAATCGTTTAGAAAGGCTATCGTCTATAATAATAATAGAGGAGGAGGTAAATAATTTAATAAATTTAAAAGTAATTCAATTTAAGAATTCAAATTTAAATAACTATAATAATAATTTTATCCTCTTTTCTATTTAAATTATTTATAGACCGCGTAATCAACGAAGCAAATATACTACTCTAATTAATAGTAAATATTCCGCCTTCGCTTTTATTAATCGTAGTTTTACTATTCGCTATAATATCCTACTATTAAAACTCCTTAAACTAAAGGCCTTATATTTAGTAAATAGTATATTTAAAGATTTTATTACTTATTATTACGAAGTCTAATTGTGGATCGGTTACTATATAGAAATAATTACTATATTAATTTACGACCTAACCGATAACTATTCTATTATTTTAAGTATACTATAATTTAAATTTTATAACCTTATAATATTATAATTAAACGGCGCTATTACCTTTATTAACTGCTATATTAATTGCTACCTTCCTATAAACGTTTTACCCTCTTTATAATACGCTTTAAAAGTTTAGAAACACGTTTATATACGTTATTATAAAGCCGTACAAAATATAATCGAAGACGATTATTTTAACGCCCTAATTGCGGACCTCGCCCTAATTATAGACCCCGTCCTTATTACGAACCCTATTCCTATTATAGACCCTATCCCTATTATAACTCTTAAATAATCTAAGCCCGCTATTTACCGTACTGTAATTAATTAACGAAGATCCAACCCCTACTACCGCGTTATAATATATAAAATATATTTCTTAAATAAATTAGTTAATCCTACGGATATTAAGGATATAATAGCCGCTAATTTTAATTAATTATATAAAAAGTATAATTTACGAATATTCTATACTTCGTACCCGGAATTATATAAGATTTTGGAAAAAATTAAAGTAGAAGAAGAAACCTAGGCTAAAAAGGTAGAAGGGGGCGCCCTAGAATTTAAAAAATATAGAAACAATAAAAGCGTCGTTAATAAAAGGGTAAAAATAAGAATTAAATACAATAAATATAATTATAATTATAATATATTTAATAATTTGGCGAACCTTACCTTAAAAATAGAATAAGAAATTTAGGACGGTAACGGCGCTAAATATAAGAAATTATTAAATAAATATTATTATTTATAAATTAACGCCTACGTTAGTAAAAGATCTAAAATCGCTATCCGAATAATAAAGATCGCTAAATACGTTTATTTCAACAATAATATAAACGAGGATTTCGAACGTTATAAAATTATTAAATTCGCTACTAGTATTATAGAGGAAAATATAGCTAAATTTTACGAAAAGGCCGATAAACTGCCTAAAACCGACGCCTAAATTAAAGAAAAACTTCCTAAATAATATTAAAATTACTTCGACGTTTTTAAATTTCGTAACGCTACGGTCTTACCCCCCTACTACTCTTATAATTTTAAAATCGAACTCCGCCCAGGAAAATAAGCGCTTTATATAAAATTAAAAGCATTTAACTCTAACGAATTAAATATAATTAAAAAGTAGATCTACGAAAATTTCTATAACGGGTTTATTTATCTTTCGTAATTAAAGGCCGCTTCCTAAATCCTATTAATATAGAAGCTAGGCGGAAGTATTAGGATTTACATAAATTATAAGGGGATTAATAACATTATTTTCAAAAGCCGTTACCCATTCCCCTTAATTAAAGAAATTTTTAACGCTATTTATAAAATAAAGATCTTTATTAAATTAAATATTATTACCGCTTTTAATTATATTCGCGTTGTAAAAGGATACGAATGGCTAATAACGTTTATTACCCGCTTTAACCTATTTAAATTATTTATCTATCTATTCGGCCTATAAAGAGCACTTAATATATTCTAAAACTATATTAATAATATTTTATATAATATTTTAAATATTTATATAATTACTTATTTAAATAATATCCTTATCTTTTCGGATAACGAAGAAGAATACTAAAAGTATATAAACAATATTCTCACCCACTTAAAGAAAGTTAACCTGTAAATTAATATTGATAAATACGAATTTTATATTAAAAAAACCAAATATTTTAAATTAATTATTATATTAAACAATATTGAAATAGATTTAGCGAAGGTTAAAGTTATTACAAATTAGCAACCCCCTACGTTAAAGAAATTCTTATAGAATTTCCTAAGGTTTACTAACTTTTATTATCGTTTTATTAAAAGTTTTTCGATAATAGCGGTACTATTATACGATTTTATAAAAAAGGACGTAGAATAAATATAAATTATAGTATAGTAATCTATTTTTAATAGTTTAAAAGCCGCGTTTATTAGGGGACTAACCTTATATATTTATAATTAATTTAAGAAAACGGCCGTAGAAACCAATACTTCGAATTAAATTTCTAGAAGTACCCTCTCCCAATACGGGGATAATAGCGAATTTTACCTAATCACGTACTTCTTAATATAATATTTAGCAGCGGAGTATAATTATAATATTTAGAATAAAAAATTCTTCGCTATCGTTAAAGCCCTAGAAGAATAGCGCCCAAAATTGGAAAGCGTTTAATAACCTTTTAATATTATTACGGATTATAAGAATTTAAAGACTTTTATAATAAATAAACAGTTTATACCCCATTATATATAATAATTACAATTCCTATTACAATTCAATTTCTCAATCCTTTATATACCGGGATCACAAAATCTTCGCCCCAATATACTAAATAAAAAATTAAAGGATATACTTCTAAATATGAATAATTATTACTTAAAAGTAAAAAACTATAAATTTATTAACCCCGCCCGTTTTAAAGAGGATTGCCTCTCCTTATCGGCTATAATAATTAGCGACGACTTCGATTTCGATAAAAAAATATTCCTTCTTTCCTTAAATACTTTAGAAGAACCGGATAAATTAACCGACAATATTATTAACGAAAATTATAATTAATTAACCCTAATATAAGAAACCGTTAACTGCCTAATAAATTTAAATTATATTAAATATCGCCCCTATATTAAAAAAAAGTTTAAAATCGCTTTCGCTAAATATTCTAAGGCGGGAAGTAAAGTTTACTATAGAAGGAGGGTATTTATCGACTTTAATAATACCATTACTTATTTATTATTAATTTACTACATTTATTCGTTATTAACAGCCGGCTATTTAGGTAGGGATAAAATATAAGTATAAATAAACGAGTATTAGTATTAATTAAGTATAACGGAGGCCGTTAAAGCCTATTATAAAAATTACTTAATATATTTTAAAACGAAAGTATTATAACGAATTAAAGTAAATTACTTTAAACCTATACTAACGGTTTACGTACTATAGATTAATATATCGGTCAATTACGTTTCCCCTTTATCGGAAAGCCTTTATTTAGGTTAAAAATTTAAATATATTACTATCGTCGTAGACCGATTAATAAAAATATATTACTATATCCCGATTATTATTATAGAAGCGGAAGAACTAGCGGACTATTTTATTAACCGTATTTATACCCTTTATAACCTATCCGATACTATCGTTTCCAATTATAGTACTCAATTTATATCCTTATTCTAATCTATAATTTATAAACGTCTAACTATTAAGAAATTATTAAATTCTACTTTCTACTTATAAACCAACGCCTAAATAAAATACATTAATATAGAAATAAAATAATATTTACGTATTTTCGTTAATTAAGTACAAATAAACTAAGTACAATAATTACTACTAACGGAATTTATAAGAAATAATATAATATTATTAATTACGGGCGTAACCCCCTTCTTTATTAATTATAATTTCTACCCCCGTATAAATATTAAATTTATAGCGGTCGTATTATTAGAAAGTTTTTCGCTAATATAATAAAAGGAGTATATAAAAATTAGCGAATTATTTATTCGTTTCGAAATTATTTAGGACTATATATATACTTCTACGAAGAAGGTATAAAACTAGTACGAAGTTAATACTAACGAAAATTAGTTTAATATACTAAAATACTACGCTAATAATTTTATTTTATTTAATATAATTAATTTTAATAATAATAAACTATATAATAAATTATCCCTACAATAGGAGGGCCCTTTTAAAATAAATTAAATATAATCCTACAACATTAAATTAATTTTACCTATTAATATAAAATATTCGCTAATATTCTACGTCTCTATAGTAAAACTTTATTATAAAGGCCTCCTTAACTAAATTAATTTATAAGGCAATATACGAACTAACGAAGGCAGAATTATAATTAAAATAAATAATTATAAGGAAGTAGTAGAATAGGAACTTAATAAACTTTTAAACTATTTCTAACGAAGAGGTAATTATTATTAGTTCTATATTATAAAATAGAAGTATTACAATCCTACCAACAAACTTCTTAATAATATTAAAAGAATAAAGGATTCCGTTATTACATTTTACTACAACTACCTAAATACCCCTATCCCGCTAACGGTTTAAAATTGGCTAGAAATTAAAGTTATATTTTAAGAACGGACTTTAACCCTAAAACGAAGGGCCCTAACACCCTAAATACGTTATACAACGTCGCCCGTACCCCAAATACACTATATAGCGTCGCCCGTACTCCAAATATATTAAACGGCGTCCCCGGCCCCGCCCCCAAAACGTTCCAAACGTATTACCAATTTAAAGGAATAAATTAATACCGCTATAACGGATATCGCGGTAGGCCGTAAAATATAGGAAGCTATAGTCGAATTAGTAAGCCGGGAATTCGAGCCCTTATCCGAAGAGGATTTAAGGAAAATAGACGAATTCTTTTATAAAGTATTTAGGAAGTTAATAGAAGTCTAGTAAAGAAAGTGGCCCTTAATAAGGAACGTAGAAGTACGTTTAGAAGTTGGAACCTACTAGTAGGGTAATAATAATATTCGATTACGGATTATAAACATTAAATTATAAACTACGGAATTAGAAGATAGCTAATTACGGATCGAGGAATTAGTAGACGGGGATTAAAGCAAGACTTTATTATTTTATATATATATATTAAATAGATCGTTTAAAACTTTATAAACTTCTTTTATAAGGAGGTAATATTATAGGATTACTTATAATAGTACTACTAGGTATTACGTATACGACTAAGTATAACTAGTCGTACCTATTAGCTATTAGCTAATAGGATCGTACGTATATACTAGTGGGCCTCGGTCTAGATCTAGGCACGGTATAGCCTACCCTATATCTAGACCGTACTCCTCCCTCCTCTCCTTCTTTCCTTCCTCGTATAACTACGTATATCCAACTATACCCCTAACGGTGTTATCCCCGTAATACGCGGACCCGAATAGGCCTTAAACGTATTAACGTATAGGGTCCGCAATTATAATCTTATAATATTAAGGCAGCGTTAAGGTAGGCTAAGACTTTAGTTGTAAAATAGAAAGAGGTAGTTAATATCCCCTTCTACCTTTCTTCTTTCCTCCTCTTTCTTCCTCCTTTACTACTATCCTTTTTATTATTACTACTATCCTTTTTATTATTATCGCTATCTTTCTTATTATCACCATCCTTCTTATTATTACTATCCTTCTTATTATTATTATCCTTCTTATTATTACTATCCTTCCAATAGAACTTATCGTTACTTTAATAGTAGATTTCAATTAGGAATAGCCTTATTAATTATTTTTACAACGGTTATCCCCTATATTTATAGGGGGTTAAACCTAGACTAGGTAACGGTTAAACTTAAACTAGGTAACGGTTAAGCTTTTAACTGCAGTCCTTAACGTACTACGTTTCGATTTTAAAACGTAATACGTTAAGAATTATAGTTAAGGATTTTGAAGATTCTAGCCTTCTAATTAGTTAAATCGAGGATTTGGGGTAGGTACAGGTAGTTGCAGGTGGTTGCAGGGTGTGCATGAAAAATAAGGTTTTTAAGCCGAACACGAAAAATCGCAGTAGTGCGTTAATACGTCCTATATACAAAATCTTAACCTGGGAACGTACTAACGTGCAACCGAACAGGTCTTTAGGCGCCAAGCGGCGCATCTCCGTCACCTTCTCATCTCCCATTTCATTCGCGATCTCACTGACCCTCTTATACCCATACCTCATAACCACACGGAGGTCAATGATCTCCTCCTGCAAGCCGTTGATGCGCGCTTGCTTTTCCTCGTGGGCACGCACAACGGAGCTTTCAGGCGCTATCTGGCGCAGGTCGTTGATGTAGACATCCTCGAGGTCTTGCAAATTTGGTCGTCAGCAAGTCCATGGCCTTGGCTCCGCATCTCGTGGACGAAGCCAACGCAATGCTCAAGGACATGCTCTTTGGCCATACCCTCCTCCTCCTCCTCCTCCAGTGACGGCTCTTCTCCTCTCTCGACTGTCATGGCGGGACGGGCCGGACCAAGATCGCGCCACCCAGAGAGTGGCTTGGTGGTGCCTGGGAAATATCGGACACCAGGGCTTGGTCGCCGCCCATTAGGGGTGGCTCGGGGCTGTGGGAATGCGGGTGGCTGGGGTCGATAGGCTCGGGGAGGCCGAGCGAGGGTCGCAAGCCTCGAGGTCTGAATCGTAGTACTCCTCTGGGTCAGAGAAGCAGCAGCCGTATGGCTCGGGAATGGGATCGTAACATTGACCGTACCATGAGTCATGGTACCAAACAGGAGAGGATATAGGGGTACCAGTCGCTAGAGTATTGGTCTCCTCGTTGTTGTTGCGACGCTCGGTGATTTGGTCGGAGTCAGGCTCCAACAAACGCAGATATACCGGTAAAGGCATATCCTCAGCCGGTCTTGTTTCTCCGCCCAAAGTAAAGAGGCAGTCCTGCTCTCCGCGACGTAGGCGACAAGTGCTGGCAAAGCCCTTGGCTTTTGGCTGGCTCGCCACGCGACCTCTCGGATGCAGGCGATAGAGGTGGACGTTGACATCCACATGAGAAATCTCGCCGAGCACCGAAGACGCTTCGAACATCATGGCTTGGATGGCTTTCATTTGACGAGCGCGAGATTGCCAGTTTCCAGACTTCTCAATCAGCTCGAGGACTTGCGGAGTAGCCGTGAAAATTTGCACCGTGACAGGCGTCGGACCACCTGAGGTGGCGGGGAGGGCGTTCGCGCGGTCATGGGTAATCTGAAGGGCCTGGATGACAGCTATTGCTTCAGCAACCAAGCTGTCCTTCACAAATTCCGAACGCCACGCCATCGCTACTTGTTTTCCACGGTCCTCCGTGTTGGGTAGCATCTCGGTAAACACCACTGAGTATGCGCCGATTTTCCCGTCACAGGACGCGGAGGTGAAGAATGTCAATGTGGCTTCTCCGGGGGTTGCGATCCGATCCTGTGACTTTTCAGCGATGGCGACGACTTCCTCATTGCTGACTTCGTGAACAGTGCCGCGAAATTTGGTGTAGACGCGAGGCTCTTCAAGGAAAAAACCAGGTCAGCAATCATGAAGCGCAAATGAGATATATTGACAATTCTACTGCGAGGTCTTGCCCATGATTTAACCTACGAGAAGTATTGGAATCGCCCGGCCTGGTTTGCTTCCGGCGCAACCGGCGCTTTTTGCGAGACGAGCCGGCCCGGTTGCTTGCGCCTGGCACGAAAGGCGGCATTTTGTCTTGTGGCCGATCAACTTGGGAAGACGCAATACTATCGTCGTCGCAGTTTAAAGGCCAGTTCGTTTCCGCTGTAAGAAGTTAACCAGTTAAGGTTTTTGCAGTATTCGGGTCGCAGTAACGATATAACGCATTACTGCTCTACTGCTCCTTTTTGCGTTCGTCAAAAAAACCTTATTTTTCATGCACGCCCTGCAACCACCTGCAACCACCTGCACTTACCCCAAATCTTCGATCTGGCCAATTAGAAGGCCAGAATTTTCGAAATCCTTAACAGCAGTTCTTACTGCCAGACTGCTCAAAATCGAGCTGTAGTGCGGTAAGAACTGCAGTTAAAGGCTCAACCCCCTGGGGATGGCCGTCGCAAATATTATAAGAAGGATGGCGATGATAAGAGTGGTGGTAATGATGAAAAGGATGGTGGTGATGAAAAGGATGGTGGTGATGAAAAGGATGGTGGTGATGAAAAGGATGGTGGTGATGAAAATGATGGTGGTGATGATGAAAAGGAGGAAGAAAGAGGAGGAAAGAAGAAAGGTACCTACTAGAAAGGGGATGTTAAGCACCTCTTTCCATCTTGCAGCCAAAGTCTTGGCCTACCTTAACGCTGCCTTAATGTTGCAGGATTGCAGCTGCGGACCCTGCACGTTAACACGTTTATTTCCTAAAATCCCTAACGCGGACCCGAACAGGCCTTAACAGCATAATCCTGGTTCGAACTTCGAAGCGGCCAGTTTCAGTACTTCTTGACGTGCTGCGAAGGGGAAAGAAAGACGAGGGCGCGTGTGTTGTAGTTGTTTGTGAAATGCCATCGAGGGGCAGAAAAGGTTTTTGGGAGTGAAGGAAGTTGTGTCCTGTGCGTGGAGCAGGGCTTTGCGGGAGCACTGCCCAGGCTCCCAAGGGGGGGGCGTCACTTCTCAACCGTAGCAGACAACGGCGAAAACATTAGATGAAATCTTGGCCAGGTATTGCGCAAGTTGTGTTTTGGGCATTTTCGGTCTGAAAGATCATACTAGACTTATGTGATGAAGATGTGGGGGAAAACATGTATGTGATAGGTCGCTCATCTCGACTCGAGTGTCGCAAAAGATGACTATCAAAATTCAAAGTTGCATTTGTGGAAGACATAACTTGTCTTCCAAAAACAGACCTTGGTGAGCTCAAAGGGGGAGCAAGTGCGTCCGAGATGTGGGTAGTGCCGTGATTTGCGAGCTGTTGAGTGGGCGTGATCATGGTCAAATGTCCAAATCCTCGATTTCTTTGGCAACCGGGGGAAGATAGGCAGAGGCAGGCACGATGGGAGTGGGTCGATAAGTCAAAACTTTGTGTTATGTAAGTATCAAACACCCGGAAAGGGACCGTGGTCAAGCGGTATTGTGCGCAGCTTCCTTTGCCCACATCCACTCAGGGTTCTGCCCAGGGGGACCCCTCAGCATTGCACGAGGCCGTCATACATAAGTACCTAAGGCGCAGGTACCTTACCCCAGGTAGACCTCGCTAGGCAGTATGTCTTTGCCTTGTCACTGAGGCCCCTCTGGGATAGTATTGGTATCTGGCGTCTTCGGGCTACGCAAGTAGGGCTCTTCTACTCCCTTCCAGCTACGGTACGTCCCCTGTTCGATTCACGATCGTGACCCTTTCCACCCTTCTTTTTTTTCCTTTTTTTTTCCCCCCATTTCTCTACGCAGACGCTGAGGTGACTCTCCTTAAAGGTGATAAGACGTTCTTTTTGCTGTTCTTGAACTGCGCGTTTGAACGGAGACTGAAGACCTTCCCTAGATCAAATGATGTCTCATGGACTCTGCTGGATGCGCTGCCGAGGTATCTCGTTGCTTGTTAGAGTCCCGGGTCTTGTCTAAGTATCTCTACTGACACCGTCATATCACAAGCCACAATTCTGGAAGACCTTTAAATCTTCGAATGTCTCGTGCATTTGTGCGTGGCTGATGGTCTCTATGCTGTACATACTCCGATCCTGCATCATCATGCATTGTGAATCTTCGGGCAGCATCATCTAGACACGACTTCCGCCAAGTATCCATTGACTGGCAAGTTCAAGTTATGACCCCGTCTCTTAACAATATCAACCTCCTCTGCCGCTTCTGGGAACTTCAACCGAACACCCGGCTCGAAAATAAGACAATGCGTCGAGCCGCCATAGTGGAACTGTACATCAACCAGTCAAGCATCTGTTAGCAAACCATCTCAACATCCTCACACACTTCGGCAACAATGACTCTGATCGGGGAACTCACCATGCCGATCTCCTCCCCCTTCTCCACCGTATAACCCTCCCTAACCGTAACCTCACAACTGCTCACCTCCGCCATGCCCACCGCCACAAACACCACCGTGCCCAACCGCCTATCCCTCGCGCGTATGTACACCAAAGCCCTGGTGCCCATCTGGCAGAGATACCTCTGGCTTCGATCCGGCGCCGAAGGATCCAGTTGTTGTTCGTCCTCTTCCTCGTCCACCCCTTGCTGTTGTCCCTCCCCAGAGTGGCGAGACTGGCGAGCGACTAACCCAGGACAACCAGCAAAGTAAGTCCCTTGTATCTTCCTCACTTTCTCCACCACTCCCGAAACAGGCGCGTGCCAGCGATGGTAACTCAGCGCTCCCAAAAAACCTTGGTAGATTGTTCCGCCTTCGAACCGCATCGCCTCTCTCAGCTCTTCGTTTCGTTTTCGTCTTCCTCCTCCCCCTCCTCTCTCTCGCCCACATCCGTGTCCGAGTCCCCTCTCCTCGCCGACTGCAAACCGCCGAGAATGGTAACCAAACTGTAAGGCTGCCCCTTGACCCAGAACTCATTGTGCAGCTTGACTCCGCGCTCGAGCGCTACGGGGGTCGATTCGCAAGCGCTGACTATGACCCCGTCGTCGGAAGGGGAAGCCATGGGGCGGATACCGGGCCGGAAGCGGCGCGTAAAAAAATCTTCCCAGGAGGTGAACCCGTGCGTGGGATGGAGCGGGTTGGAGACGAAGAGATCGTGAAACTGGGGATGGGGACGAGGTTGAGGGTCGGACTCGGCGGTGGTGTCTGTTCTTCTTGACCCGGGATCGGGCTCGGAGCTGGTAGACGTGGTGGTAGTAGGCAGATAGGCGGTAGACACAATGGCGTCGAGGGCGGTCGGACTCAACCAGCCAGTCGGGGACGAATTGAGAACGGTCGTGGAGGCGGGGGAACAGAGGAAGTTGCCGTAGGCGGTGAGGATGTCGCAGAGGTGGGCGTTGACGTCGGGGCGGTGGAGGACGAGGAGGCCGGCTGGGGTTGACATGGACCAGTTCTTTTTTTGCGGGAGTCAGCCTGCGACGACAACGGGAAATGGCTGGGACGCCAAAGAAACGGGAGTTGAAGCGGGGCGGTAATATTACGGTAACGTACCAAAAGGGCGTTGAAAGGAAAGCCAATTAGTCCCTGCTGGCCTGGTGTGTCGTAAAGCCATACCGGCCCCTGTGCGAGTTGGTCGTTGAAGGCGCAAAGGAGTTCCATCCAGTTACGAAGCCGTGGACCGCCGGTAGGACTTTTGTCGTAAGGAGGCGCAGTTGGGACCTGCTGCAGCATCTGGGTGAAGAGTGAACGAACTTCGGAGTTCTCCTCAATGAGATCCCAAAGACCCTTGACAGAATCATGCAGCTCTTCTCTAGAAAGAATTGGAGTCTTTTGTCTGTGGCTTACAGTGACTGGCCATGTCCGTTCGGAATGTTGGGAATACGTCTTTGCTGACGGTACGTTGTAGGCGCGTTGATGGTGATCATGCAATGCATTGTTGTTACTGGAATCTGTAGTGTCCGTACAGGAAGATGTTTCAGCCTTTGCTCGTCCTTCTAGTACATTTTTATCTTGGGGATTCAGAATGAGCATCTTGAAGGTAGAGGTAGGACAAAGAGCAATGTGTTTATGAGATCAGCAATGGCGTGGGGAAAGTGGTTCGTATATATCATCATTTCCGACATAGCTCTGTCTATGAAGCCAACTATGTGACTCATCATCTTCGCAACATTGTAACTATGGCTCACTCTAGGTCGCACCCGTTGTCGTACATTGCCTGTCTAAGACATAAAAGGGGCCGAGACTGTCGAGACATCAGTCCGAAGGCTACCTACCATGGGATCTAGGCGCTGTTCCATCTTCAGCTGTGATGTTTGGTTTTACTTCGATGGCGCTCCACAATCTTCACCATCTCTATGAGCTGATGTCGATCTGCGGATTCCCCTTACCCTGTACAACAAGGGAGCGAGTTCCGATTCGCCAGATCGTTCGGGAAGATCTCTTGATGATGATGCGGTGTGACCGACGTCATTCAGCTTCCCTTCAGCAATTCCTACGGTACACAAGAAACAGAGGACACTTGTCGAAGGAGCGAGTGTTGTATACCTAGGTTATCGTGGACTAGGTATCATGACACCAAAGACATCCTCCACAGAAACGAAGCCAGAACAACGCCGAACTCCACACACTTTACCAAACAGTATGCCCTCCGAATCATCCACAAGGTCTTCTGTGTAGCCCTAAAGCAATAAAAGTTTGGTCTCCAACCCCTCACCAGCTGGCCAAACTCATTAGCATAATCATTAGAAGGCCCTTTCAGTTTCCACAACTCCTCAACCTTCAGCATGCTGATCCATTGGCTGCTGGACGAAATGGGATTTGATGCTCGTAGAAATCAGCAAAGATTTGCTGGTCAACCAAGCTCTGCTCGTCGTTCGAAAGCTCATCGTTCGAAAGCCCCTCGTTATTCATGCCTTTCTTGTCGTTCTCGTTTGGAAGCTGCAGGTTGCTCAAAACCTGCCCGCTTGCCGTAGCCTCTGCCTCGTCCAACTTCTCTTCATTATAGTTTATCTCCTGACCGACATCCACCTGACCCTCCGCCGGCCTGATAATCTCAACCGGCGCCTCCTCCATCACCACATCGACCGTTGGATCAGGTCTTTCCAAGGCTGCTTCCGATTCCTCGGCCATGCGCGTATCACCATCTCCCGCAGCCTGTTCCTCAATGAAGGCAGAAACGCCCTCCGGAATTGTCTCCACGTCCATCTCCTCGTTGCCGACGAAGTACGCATTTTTCCTGCCCGCTTTCCGGCGGCACCGCTTCGCAAAGTCCCGGGCACACTTCATCTTCGCATAGGTCCCCGGCAGCCATTGGAGGTACACCCTCACATTGATACCGACAATGTTGCAAAGGCTGTGCGAGAGCTTCTCGATCAACTTGACAACTTCCAGCTGCGCCTCCCTTCCATCACCCTCAATCGTACTGGGATCATCGATGTTGTTCAGCGTCTCAACGCAGCTCACAAACACCTTTATGGTCGCCTTCTTCGGTTTCAAATCGTCTGGCAAGAAGCGCAATCTCTCGTCCGCGATGTATAGCGCCTGCGCAACAGCCAAGCCGGAAAGCCTCTTCTCGTTGACCACCTCGGGGGAGGAGGCGGGCATGTACCAAGCCATTCTTGCAAGTTTGCCATGGTAAGAAACGACGGAGTAGGCGCCCGAGGGGTAGGATATCTTGGGGCAATCGGCGCCGGTGAAGAGAGCCATCCAGACGTGGTTTTTCGTTGCGTTGCGCTCTTGGTTTAGGGCGAAGCCAACCGTGGCCATGGCTCGGTCTTTGGTTGCGTTGTCGCAAACGCCTGGGCCGCCGAAGATTTGTCCGCAGAATTTGCTCGATGATTTGGATCCTGGGCCGCCGGAGAGGTTTTGTTAGCATGCTGAAGGTGAAGGGGAGGACTTTGCAGTTTGCGCGCGCGTTGCATGGAGCAGTGCGCTTACCTGACACTTTTTCTGAATCCCGGCTCTCAACCGGGACCGGCTTGCTTTCCTTTGCGTCGGCCATGGTGAGTGCAAGCTGGTGATGGTTGGCGGAGAATCGGGTCGAGTATGTATCTCTAGTTCTCAAAGTTGGAGTATGCGCGTGGCAAGCCGGTGCTCAGTTGTTGATGGGAAGTTGGAAACGAACAGATGATTCCTTCAAGCGTGGAAGAAGAGGAAACCAAAAAAATGTCGGTTGAAGAAATGGATGGAAATTGTTGCTTGTTGGGCAGTTGCGCGGGGCACGCGGCGAATCCATAAAGAGTCTTGTCGAAGCACTGACGCATCCCGTCCCACTGCACCATTCACTGACCAAACTTTGAGGACCCATCCACCCAAGACGAGCACACATAGGTAGGATGAAAGGCGCCGACCATAATCGCAGATGGTCAACCAGGCCCAAGAGAAACCATTGAACTGGGTGTCAAGAATGGCATCTGGATATAATGCTGTGTCCGATTTACCGTTGGAACAGACGAACTCGAGGACGGAAAGAAAGAAATAGCAACATTTTTGATGTGAAATAACTTCACTTCTGATTGATGTCTTGGCGGTGTCGTGATCAACAAAGTGAACGTGAACGAAGGCATCACGATGGAGGAGAATGGTAGTGATCTTGTTGATAGAAGGAGGGGAAAAGGGAAGAGAGGGAGAGCCTGGGAAGCCTCTATACAAGTACATGTGTGGCTCGATAATGCCAAGAATTTCATGTTGCTCAACAGGACGAAGGCACTGGTTCGAATTCAAGACTCCGAGTCCCGTCGCTCTGCATGTGCAGGTGCAGATGCAGGTGCAGATGCAGCGTGGTGGGAATTGGCCCAAGTGACAAGTGGGGGTTAATAAGTCAGAACTTTGTGTTATGTTTGCATCACCCCCCGGAAAGGGACAGTGGCCGAGCGGCGTGGAGTGTAGCTTTGCAAACTCCCGGGGCTACGGTGAGGTGTGTACCCCTGCCTGCATGTGCCAATATAGCGGCCAGTCTGGGGCGTTGATGCTAAGCCGTAGCAGTATCGTCACCTGGCGTCTTCCGGCTACGCAAATAAGGCTCTTCTACTCCTTTCCAGTTGCGATACGTCCCACGTTCGAACCACGCCCTTTCCACCTCTTTTTTTTTTTTTTTGCACTTTTTTTCTTCATGTTATTGTCCCAGACAGCGCTTTTTGGTCCATTCAGCTAGTGCCTGCGAAGACAATCAAGTTCTTTTTTCTTTTACTTTCCCTTTTATGTCAGTTGTGTTCCCCTTGTTGTTTACTTATGTTGTTCGTTACTATGCTCCTCTCTTGGAGTCTTTCTTAACTATCATCAGTAGCTTTACTTGTCGTGAGGTGATCTCACTTGTACTCATGTCTGTCTTCCTACGTTGCGTGCTTCTAGTATGTGCGTGATATGCAACGCCCTGCACATGCTGTAAGACGTCCTAGTTTATGTTTGTTCCCATCATTACCACACCGACCGGGTTGAGGTTCATGTCATGTGTTTACACGTTCACCTCGTTGAGTTTGCCCTTTTCATTGTTATTGGTGGGTTTGTTGGTTGTTCCTGAATGTTGCAGCCTAGCTTCCAGAGGCGATTGAACCGTGGAATGCTTTGGACCATGGTGGTCTGTTGAACACAATGCGAGTTCTTCTGATCTTCGAACTCGACAACACATTTTATGGCTATTATCGTTCGAACTTCGAAAAGGAATTTGTGCCGAAGGCCGACGGATGCACCGTTCACTGGTATCTGAATCGCGTCTCCAAATCCGCCCAGTGACATTTGTAAGCTTTGGGGCGGCTGGCATCAACTGTGATGGATTCCATTCATGGGTCCCATTCGCTGGTATGGTTACGATGATTCAGGTTCTGTGCTTAGCCTGGCTCCCTCCCAGAGCTCAGGGTATGATAAAACCCAATCTTCCCCATCGAGCCTTCTCTTCTAGAATTTGCTTCCGTCTTCAATTGTTGGTTGGTCCTGCACTTAGGCAGGTATGACTGTGCCATGCTCCACTCGTGCCCTTCAGCACTACAATTCTAGCGCTCTAAACTTCTTACCATTCTTTCACCTCCTCCCTTCCTCTCTCCATAGGGGATTCATTTCAGTCGTGTACACGTTTGCTTTTATTGTTCTTGGTTCGTAATGTCACCCAACTTCTTGCTTCAAGTTAGCTGCGTAGGACTGTCTTTGCTCTTCGTACGCAACCTTGAGTACGCCGTGAAAAGTGTGCGTTACCTCCTCTTGTCATCAAAAGATCGAGGTCTCGTACCGCTCCTGCTCTACACCTTCCCTTCACGGACTCAACAATGCTCTTCCCGCCCTCGGAGACTGCCCAGGTGCCAGTTTGTACCAACTGCCGGGCCGTCGACACCCGCCACAAAGTACGTGTACTTCATCCCATATCGATTGCGGGCGGAGGAGCCCTAGGCTTCCCACCGTTGACGTATGCCGCGGCGGCATTCAATGACTGAGAGGTAGTGAAGGGCTCCTTGGCGGTTCAGCCCCATACCGACGGGAGGGACTGCCCCCATCTTCCCCAAACGATGTCTTTTTTCCAAACAGCAACTGAACAGAGCAGCCTCGAGTGAACTTTCGCGATCACTTCTTCTGCCATCCGCGAAGTCACACTTTCGCGCAAGCACTCTCATTACTTGACCCACCAGTTCTGGATAGCAACCTGATCAATTCACAATAACACGCGCTTGATCGGCAGAAGACAACAACATCAACATGGAAGACGGCGACGAACGCGGCCTCAGCCCCGCAGCTGTTCAGAACGGTCGGAGGCAAACCCGCGCGGCGCAAACCACAACTTCCCATACAGGTAAGTACCTATCTAGTCCATTTTCATAGGGATTCGCGATAGCTTCTGCGTTCTCAATCCCGACCTCGCGCTATTCATACTATACTCGGACTGCTAACATCGATGATGCTCAAAGGTGACAAATCCACAATCGGATTTCAGGGAAGAATATTCGGCAGTGGTCCTGCCGACAATGCTATCAAGCATGAAGCGATAACCGCTCTCCATCAAGCTGAAGAAGAGGAGCGCAGACCGATTCCAGGCAAGGTCACCATGGCCATCTTGACAAGTGCCGCTTGCGCTCCACCGCCTGCAGACTCTGCAGCGTACTCGGTGTTGTACAACGTGTATGCGCCGAACCACAATGACCATTTGAGACCGGCCGAAATGGCGTGGTACTTACCCTCCACAGGTAACATCCTTCTCTGTGCAGTTGTCGCAATCGCACAGGGAATCCACATTGCAAACGAGACATTGCGCGCTCTCCCAACCACGAACCAGCGACCGGAGAAAGCGTCGATCAAGATCTTCACGAGTTTCAGCGGAGCGCTCCGCAGCATCAGTGACCCCAGAAGAAACCGCAGGAATTACGACCACTTCATCTACCATCAAGCCATTACCTTGGTCCACAATCTCTCGAGGGAACTGGGCAACATCACCGGAATTGAGGTGGAGTTGGACCTACATTGGTTGCCGGTCGTATATAACGGCCCGGCCACGGAGACCGCAAAGGAATGCGCAACAGTAAAGCAGGAGGACATGTTCTCGCTTGGTATCGGTCGCAAGGCAGCTTCGGACATGCCAAGGAGCATAGCCTTGGTAGTGGAACAATGGCTCGAGACGAAGAAATCTACCAGGTCCATGCCGACTACCTCAACGACGTCCTGCACCACGCCCTCTCTTGCTTTCCCTGGGCCTTACATTCCCGTCGTCATCAAGACCAACGAAGACTCGACCATTCCCCCGGTCTCTCTCAAAGTCTCTCCCGGTACCGACCAGCCACTGTGGTGGCGCGATCTCGGCCCTTTCAGTCTCTCTACCGCATCTGCAGCGGAGGAGGAAGTAGTCTCGGTGTTTGAAGCAGAGGGAGAGGAGTCGTTGCTGGAGGACATGGAGGAGCCGATGTCTGTCAATGTCACCGATGAGGCGCAGCAGTCTCCGAGCCGGGAGCCGGTCCCTGTCAATCAGCATAGTCCACCTGACAAGGAAGTCCGTATCGGATGCTTGCAGCGCGAAATTATTGCTCTCCGCGAGGACATAAACAAACAGGAACGGCTGGTGGATGAAAAGGTGCAGGAGTTGCGCCAGTTGGCGGGTGAGCATACCTTGGTATGGCTCGCTTCCTTTTCTCATGAGCAGCCATCGTTCTTGCGGCGTTACCTATAATATGGTATGGGAGGGAGCGCTTGTGATAATCAAGCAATGATGGTGTATGTTTGTGGCGTTGGATGACTTTGACCATTTACCGATGCGAGGTTTGCGAGAGATCAAAGCTGTGTGGCGTTTGCCCTGTCAAGGACATGTCAGTTGCTTTTTTCTGGACCTTCTGTCGTTGTCCGTATGGCTACGGAGTATAGAGTTCGATATTGTCTGACTAAGGAGACTCTGGCGTGGTTAGACCTGTAGGCTATGCTGTTGTTGTTGGAGTACTTTGAGGATTTTACAAGGCAGGTGTTTCTGGTTGAGAAGCCTCTATGGTTTGAGGTATGAAAAGGGCATATGGATGTTGTTCCAAACATTTTGTTCATATAGTGACATTCGAAGGAAAGATGGAGTAGGACGATTGTACAGAATGTGTAAGATTTTCTATGAAGAAGAGATTACCTAAGAGGGTAATCGGTAGCCCAGATTTTAGCTGACCGCTGACCCAGGTCAGCCGCGGTTAGCAACGCGATCGGTAACTCACTCCGGTCATTTATACCAAATTTTAGCACTCGTCAACCGGTTAGCACAATTGACCCACCCGCGCGCATATAGCCAACCAAATCGCGCGCATCTTGTTGACTGCGGTCAGCACGAAAAGGCTGCTTTTTTCGTAAAATTTCGTAATCTTGGTACGCTACGCTAGATTTACCACCTTATACCCAATATATTTCTGGTACAAATGCTAGTACATTGCCCAATGCTATATACCTTTTATAAAGTCAATTATAATAACCTTCTGAATATTATAATAATGCTTCGCCGCATTACGAAGTCGAACGAAATCGCCTAACGCATACGTAAAATAAAGGTTACAATCGTTTCATTAGTCGTAATCCTTCTTATAATACATTTTAAGCCCCTTATCCCTATAAATCTTAACTTATTAAAAGGTATATTCGTTACGAAGGACCTGTTAACTAGCTACGGCGGTCAATTCTAATCTCTAATTCGAATATACGTAGGGACCTTCTTTATACTAGTTATATAATTATAGTATAATAACGATATTATTGAAACGCCCATGCCCAGAGGAGAGGAGATGCGCTGGGCCCACCAGAGGTGTCACGGGGAAAACGCACCAAAGGTCGCGGTCCGTGGGCCCGCCATCGACGCGAGGAAGGCGCGGCGGTTCTGTCTATCCGGGTCCAATGTGCAGAAAATTCCACGTGCGCCAAGATCCCAAAAAGGAAAATGTGTCGTCATCAAGACACAGTCTGAATAGCACGGACAAGAATTTTGATAAATATACATTTGGATTAATACCGCTCCTCAACGAAAGAATGCATCCAAATGAAAAAACCGTCAAAATGTTCGCCTCAATTAGGCGGTCATTTTGGTACTTTTTACATCGTGGTACGAGGCTTGGTGGTTGAGAAAAATCGAAAAGAAGAGGTTTTTTTTAGTTGGAATGCGACCATGAATGCGACCGCGGTAAATGCGATTGCGGTGAATCCCGGCCGACCGCGGTGAGTCTGACCGCGGTGAATGCGACTGTGAAGGATGTGACTGTGGATAGTCGGTAAAGATAAAAATAAAATTAAAATTAAAATTAAAATTAAAATTAAAATTAAAATTAAAATTAAAATTAAAATTAAAAATAAAAATAAAAATAAAAATAAAAATAAAAATAAAAATAAAAATAAAAATAAAAATAAAAATAAAAATAAAAATAAAAATAAAAATAAA
>MU839306.1:0-31390 GCA_030685235.1 Copromyces sp. CBS 386.78
GAACCGTAAACGGTGAAGCGGTCAGGTTCGCAAACGATATCCTTCCAGAAAGGTCCGCATGGCGGCATGGTCGGACTGTGCCTATACCGTAACATTTATGGCAGTGCGAAAAGACTTTCTCATTTAAAAAATAAACGATAAGAATATTATATTCTATAAGTATTACTATATATATTAAATTAGTAGAAATAGGCTAACGTTACAATATACTTAGAAGCGGTATAGAAATTCTACGAGAATTATTTAAATAAGCCGACGCTACTAGATTAAATCGCTATAAAAAAGTAATATAAAATAATAACGGACCGGTAGTTAAAAGCGGATTAATTGCTACTAGCGGAGGTAAGAATAAATTAGCCGGTATTAGCGGGAAATACGGGGTATAAAAAATTGAGGAGGTCGCTATATAAAGTAGTAGCGGCTATAGAGGCTTTTATAGGGTAGATTAAACGATTAATAAGTATTTTAATCGTTTTATATATTATTAGTTAGTTATACAGCTTTTTTTAGTCCGGGGTAATATTATAGGGTTAATTTTATAATAATTTAAAATATACGGTTAACAATTATTAGAATTAGGGATTAGGCTATGGCTCCGAATATAATATAAGGCTATTACGGCCTTCGTAGAAGGCTACGATAGCTTTATTATCGTTATCGTTGCATAGGTCGTACTAGCTCTATAGTATTTATAAAATTGTTGTAGAGCTAATCTCTCAAATTGGCTTCTATAAAGACCAATCTGGGATCGTACCCTTGAACCTTTCCTCTTACTCCTTCGTACAATTACGTATATTCTTACCTACCTTGTGCCTTTGCACCGTGATAACTCGCCTCTATATAGTAGATTAAGAGGCCATCTTATTCTATTTGTCACAGGGTTAACCCTGTGTTGGGTTGCCTTGTGCCAGCGTACAGCAGCTTCTAAGACTGCTGTCGCTGGTAGATGTGCCGCGCCAGTCGTGATTGGCCAATGGTACTCCTGCCGTGGACCCACTAGGGTTCACGGCTCGAGGAGTCCCATAAAGGCTATCCTTCTGCGCGCACATCTACACTTCTTCCTTTTCTCTCCTTCGTGCAATTACGTATATCTTCATCTGCACTCCAGCCTTTCACCCGTGATACTATTATACTATCTTTACTAGTACCTTTGTACCGTGCCCGTTATATTCTAGTGCCTGTATATTATTAAATTGACGATTAGGATTAATGGCAATACTTGTATTAAGTTATTTAAGCTACTAGACTTTACCGTATCAATTTTCAAGTTAGGCTCGTAAATTAATTAGACGCAAGTTCGTTACCCCACTCTAAATTTAATACTCTACTTATAAACGGAAACGGCTACCCTCTTCCTAAAATTAATTATAAAACCTCGGCTAATTTAAATATTAAACGTTTATTATTAGTAGATTTAATATTAATATAGGCTTTAATGCCTTAATACCGGTTAATCCCTATTAACGTACTTATTAATTATTACGTTTTTATTTAATAAGCTATCCTTATAGTACTAAAATTATAGAAGAGGATTTCAATAAAGCCTACTAATATTAATTAAATTTCAACCTTAAAATCCTTATAAATAGCCTATTAAAGGAGGAATTTTACCTAAGCAATTAAGCAACTAAAAAATAATTATTTACGATTTTCCTCGCCTAATAGTAAAATTTACCTAATACTTTTAAAAATTAAACTTCTATTAGAAGTTAGACTTTTATAAATTAAATTTCTATTAGAAGTACTATTATTCCTACTATTAAAATTACAGTTACCCCGCCCCTATAATCTGCTAATCTAGAATTAATTATACCTCCAGGCGAACCCCTTTAATTAAACCGACTTTTATTATTAAAATTAAGCTAACTTCTATTAACGAATTAACCTTTAACTTCCTTAAATCGGTATTAACTTTTAAATCGATTAGTATAATTAATTAATTTACTAGGATCTTCTGCTTTAAAACTTTTATAATCCGTTTTCCGTATTTATAAATTATTAAACCCGGACGAATTTACGAATTTACTAATTTAATTAATTAATAAACCTCTACTCAATATCCCTAAATAAGTTAACCAAAAATTTATAATACGAAGATCCGCACTTAGAAATTAAGTACTATATACCTTTAAATTTAAGGATAATTAAATCGGACTTAGGGTAGTCGATACTGGAAATCGGGCAATAAAACCCCGTTTACTTTAAAACTAATCCTTCGCCGACTATAATTAAATTTAGAATTTTAATTTTATATTTAATAGTAATATTAAATTTAATATAAATATTCTATAGAAATTAAATAATACCGAACGAAGTCTAATATAAGGTCGATAGGTCTTAAACCGGCTTTAAAACCTTTAGAAAATTCGAGAATTAGCGGGATAAGTATCGACTTCCGTAAGTCTACTATTAATTTCCGTAAATTAATATTAATTAATAACAATTCTAAGAGACTTCCCTATATCCCCTCTAATAAAAGATTAACGAAATTTAATTTAAAATTAATAAAATCAAATTTAACTATTTCAATCTACTATTAACGAGGAAGAAGAACCAAAAGTATTTAAAAAATTAACGTTTAATTTACCCGAATTCTTATAGTTAATTATATTAAATCGAAGCGATTTAAAAATTATAGTAATTAATAAGGAATAAGCTAATTTATTAGCCGCCGCCTTCGAAAGGGCAAAAATAACCTCCAATTAAAATATAGCCAATTTAATTGTATAAACTTTTACTAAATATAAAATTAAACCCCCCGTTACTACTATTCAACTAGTTAATAACCCTCCCCTTTATTAATCTTTATTAAGAACTTCGGATATTAAATATTTCAACCCCTTTCTTAACGACCTATCGGGTATAAGAATTATATTAAATAGGAAAAATACTAAATATTACAACGTATACGCGTGTTGTAATAGATTTCTTACTTTCGAAAAAATATATAGCGAAAGGGAAATTTAGAAAGTCTAAACTTAATACTTATAAAGCCTACCACTAATTTAACATTCTTATATCCTTTTTAATAATAACCGAGAATTCTTATTAATAGGACGAATTAAAATTATTTATAACAAATTAAAAAAACGCTTAAAAACCGATTATTTAAATACTATAAATTATTTTTATAAATCTAAATTTACTTTATATAATATAGTAAATAGGAAGGATATTACCTTATTTATTTAAATAATTATTAAAAATATTAGAATTTATAATTTTCTAAAGTACGTCTAAATAATTGCTACCTTTAAAACTTTTAATAGCGAAATCTAATCCGAATTAAATAAATCGAAAGTAAATATAACGTTAAGCGCCTTCTTTAAAAATATTTAAAATAAAGAAAGCATTTTAAAATATAGGGTTTAACGGTAGAAATTAATTACTAGTCTATTAAAAACCTAATTTTAATATTAAAATGATTATAATAATTAAAATTAACGAAGCAATTTTAATAGAAACCTTAATAATTAAAATTATAATTACGCTAATAACCCGACTTACTTACGAATTTAACTTCGAACTAAAATTAATAATAAATTTTAGTATAATTAAACTAACCTTAATACTAAATCGTTAATAAACTTATATATACCTATCACAGGGTTAGACCTGTGATGTGCTGTGCTGCACTGACTACACATGTGCTGTGCCGACTAGAGCCCAGAGCTCTGGCCACGCTATATCCCTATTACGTACAGCCTTACGTACCCGCGTACGGTCTAGCCTATAGGGCTCTCGCCTATATAACCAAACTTCCGCGCACACTTCCTTCTCTCCTCCCTTCTCCTTATATAATAATATATATTATACCCTACTTATAATAGTGCCCTTTCGCCCCGTAATAGTTTATTATATTTAATTATTACGCTACGCGCATTTATTATTATAAAAGGAAGATTATTCGTATCTCGATTGCGGCAATTAATTAATTAAGATTTAACCTTGCGCGTTCCTAACCCTAATTGCGAATTTAATTATTAAATTAGGTAAAATACTAAGCCGAATATTATTAATTAAGATCGTTTATACTTTTTTTCTTCCCTTATATTTATTAAAGTATATTTAATCTAATAATTAATATTTAATTCTATTATTCTCTAAATTTAGCCTATAACCGATAACTTTATTACTATTATAATTGTTAACGTTATCGTAGTAACTATTAGTTTAAATTATTAGGATAATTTAATAGTCTTCGTTTAAACGTTCGAAAGTTTTTATTATTAAGTAATTAAAATTTTAATCCCTATTTCTTAAGTTTATACCTTTATTAATTTTCCCGCTTTTAAAACCTTCTTTTCTACTTTCTACCGTTTATTCTATAATGATATTATCGTTATTAGAACCGACGCCCGCGACTTTAAAGAAAACTTTATTATAATTAAGGAAGAAGTTGTTTATTCCTAAATTTGTATTAGGGATTTTAATTACGAAGTTATTTACAAGGAGAGTAATATTATAATTATTTATATTTAATATTTATTCGCCGTTTAGACTAGTGTAAAGGATTATATAGAATAAATTAAATCGCTTTACGAATAAATTACTATTTTTAAAAAGGAGTTTAGTAATTTTCGTATTATATTCGCGGCTATTTTTTAATTTTAGAAGGACTGTTATTAAAAGGCCCTTCTTAACCTTCGTATTTAATTTTGAGAAAGTCTTTTCGCACCGCCATTAAAGTCTATTCGCACCGCCGTCCAAAATGAAAATTCAAAGTCACTCTACCAAAACAAGAGTTTATAGCCTCAAAGTAGGCTTGGAATTTTTGTAATTTTCTACTCTATTTAATGGGGCCTAAATCGGCCTTTAGATACTGCCGCAGCATTTAAACCTACTAATAGTTTAATGAAAAGAAAAACTTATTTTGGAATTTCCTATATCTCTTAAAATAGTAAATCGGAAAGAGGATAGAAGAGTTAGTAACTATTTTATAATAGAGAAAGTCTTACGGAACTTAAAAATACTACTTTTATATTTGGAGGTTACTATTTGCTTAAGTTATACCTTATAAAAGTTTTGGACGGCGGTGCGAATAGACTTTGATAGCAGTGCGAAAAGACTTTCTCTTAATTTTAGAATATTAGCCCGGCTCCCCCCCCGCCGTCCCTTAGCTTTAATTCCTACCCCCCTTTACCTTTTAATATACTTAATAATCCCGGCGATAATAATAATACTATAAATACTAGCGAGAATAATAGCGGCTATAGGTCGGTATTATGTATTATTATTACCCCTACCTTTAATAATAAAGAATTATTAATCGAACGTACTATTAAATATTATATTTAGTATATATATATATAATTTATTTAAGTAAATAAATTAAAGGTCTTTATTAACGAGCGCCCTAAGTTTTCCTTTATTGTCTGCTTTATCGAAAGCATTTTGCTTGAAGCTATTGAAATTAAATTAAATAAAGTTATCTTCGGCGAACCTTATAAATAAGGTACTACCTTCGAACTCTTTAGCGAATTAAATAAAAAGTACGATAATATTAATATTATTGTCAAATTCCGCTACGCCCTTAAGGATTTTAAAATATTTAAAAGTATAAAATAGACCGATTTTAAAGAAAAATTTATTATATTTATCGATAAATATAAATTCGATAATAATATAAAAATTTATTACTTCCGTTAGAAGATTAACGATTACGTTCGCTTCGCCCTTTTTTACTAATATCCTTAGTCCGCCGATAATAAATTTAACGAATAGTTTAAAACTATTTGTAATTTCGCTAAAGCTTTAGAAAATAAAAATTAGCGTAAAAAATAGACTAATTTATTCTATAAAATTAATATAATTAATGCTTCCGCTCCTACCGGTCGTTCTAATATTTCTGTAACCAAAGCGACTATTAATTAAAGTAATAATGCGATAAATTTTAACGTTATAACCGAAACGGATATTTAAATATTTCGTATAATCGAAATTAGCGTTTTTAAATATCGTATAAAAATAAGTATTTATACCCGCTACGGAAGGCCCGGCTATTACTTTACTAATTATTACGCCCGTATTAATTTTAAAAAGGAAATTAAGCCTTATAATAATTATAATAAAAGCTGCGGCAGTAATATTAGCAATATTAATAACGGTAATAATAATTATAATAATAGCGGTAATAATAACGGCACTTCTAATAATAGAAGTAACGGCAATTATAATAATAATAACGGCGGTAATAATAATAATAATGGTAATAATTAATAGTAGTCCGCCTAAAGCTAATATAATTATAGATAGTAGCGCCCTAATTATAGTAGTAATTATTATATTAACGCTATAAACCCTGGGGCTCTAATTCCCGGTACCTCGGCCCCCAACTATTATAATTCTATTCCCGCTTATTAATCCGGTTTTATCGGCCCGGTTATAAGTAACGAGAATAATTTTATTTCGGGCTAAAGAAATATATAGCTTCCTAATTAAATTGCATTTAAAAGTATAAATCTAATAAATATAGAAGAAATAACGGGACCGTCCCTATATAGTTAAATATTATTAGAATAAATAGATTTTTAGTAGATAGCTGTTATAAATACTTTAATTTATTAAATCTTTCTATTTATTTATTTTACGGATTATGTAAATTATATTATATTATTTTCGTTAATAACGGATATACCGCCCTTAATTTTATTAATCGTTATTTTATTTACTATTACCGTCTCCCTTTTTTTCCGCTCGCCGTTCCTAAGTTATTATACCTCGTTAATAACTAAGCTAAAGGTAATATTATTTACTTCTTTAAATTTATAATATAGGCGGGAATTTACTATAAAATTATTAATTTATTAATTTACAATTTAATTGAAAATAACCCTATTATCTTAAATTACCTATAGCTCGTTTATTACGCCCTAAATATCGATTAGCTTAATAATTTTCTTCGGTTTAATTTTATTTATAAATAATATAATTATTTCCCGCCCGGGAGTTTAAATTATACTACCCCGCTTTCGAACCGCCACTTCACAACTCTACGACTATTAATTCAACGTTTATACTATAGCCTAATAGTAGAGGATATAAATAATAAAAGCGAATTTAATTAATATAATAAAATAGTAATTATTAAACGGCTATTTATTTCCGCTATAATTAAATATATTACTTATTAATAATTCTACCGTTTTAAATATAGGGTCGTTAACCGGTTAGGTACTACCCTGCTTAAAAAAATAAAAGGCGGTAACGTAATTATATTATTAGCTCTATCCTCGGCGCTTCCTTTAATACTTCACCCGGCGCCCTACTGTTAAGCCGGCGGCGTAAGGACTTCTACGGTAGATTACCGAATCCCGGTCCGGCTCTATAATATTCCGGTTAATCCTATTAACCTTAATAATATTAAAGAATTTCCTACTATAACGTTCAATTAATTAGTAGAAACTTATAAATTCTAAATTATCCGTACGATTTAAATTAATTTAAATGAAAATATCCGTAGGTTAACTGAAGAAGACGAAAAATTAAATAAGGAGGGGCATATTTTAAACCCCTAGAGTATAAATAATAATTTTACACCCAATATAATAGCGGAAATATTATTAAATAAAGGCTAACGGTTTAAACACTTTTTTAATAATAAATATTATTATTAGATTAACGTTTTAATAAGAAAAGGAGATAAAACCGCCTTAAAGGCTGTAAAAATTTCTAATTCTATCTAAATTAATAATATTAATAACGATTTTCCCCGTTGTAAGGACGCAATTAATAAGTATTTTATAGTAAACGGCATTATTATTAATAAAATTATATCGGAGAATGCAGTCTAATTTTACAAAAAAGTTAATAAACCCCTTAAAACGGTCGTAAAAATTTAAATTAAATTCCTATAACAATATTAATATTATATATAAACCTTTTTATAAGAGTGAGCGGATATCTTTCTTCTCTATAAGGTATACAACTTAAAAATCGAATTCCGTCCGGGAATAACCCTTCCCGCTTTTTACGAACGCGTATTTAATCCTAACGAACTTAATATTATTAAAAAATAAATTAATAATATACTTTAGAAGAAATTTATTAAGCCTTTACAATTAGAAGCCTTTACGCCGCTACTCTTTATTAAAAAACTAAGAAATAGAATTCGTATTTATATTAATTATCGCGGCATTAATAATATAACCCTTTAATCCTATTATTCCTTCCCACTTATTAAAAAAACCCTTAATACAATTTACTACATTAAAATTTTTATTAAATTCGACGTAATTATTACTTTTAACCGCATCCGTATTAAATAAGGGTATAAATAGTTTACTATTTTTATTACCTAATTTAACCTATTTAAATCTTTAATTATTCCCTTTAACTTATAAGGCGCCCTAAGTATATTTTGGAATTATATTAACAATATCCTATATAATATTTTTAATATTTATACGACCGCTTACCTCGATAATATTTTTATTTATTCGAATAATATTAAAGATTATAAGCGGTATATTAATAACGTCTTTAATAAGCTAGTAAAAATAGGTCTTAATATTAATATCGATAAATACGAATTTTATATAATAAGAATAAAATACTTAGGTTTAATTATTATATTTAGAAGTATCGAAATAGATTTAGAAAAGGTTAAAATTATTGCGGATTAGTAAACACCGGAATTAAAAAAGTCGTTATAGTTTTTCTTAAACTTCGTAAACTTCTACCGATAATTTATAAAAGAATTTTCGATAATAACTATTCCGCTTTACGAATTTACGAAGAAGGATACTAATTAGTCTTAAAATAACCGGTACCAAGCCGCTTTTAAAACTCTTAAAAAAATATTTTTAGAAGGCCCTATTTTAAAGATTTATAATTAAACTAAAAAGATTGTAATTGAAATAAATGCCTCCAATTGGGTTATAGGAAATACTTTTTCCTAGTACGGGGATAATAGTATCCTCTACCCTATTATTTACTTTTCGGCCAAATATAATTCTTAGGAATATAATTACAATATATATAATAAAGAGTTATTTATAATTATTAAAGTATTAGAGGAGTGGAGGCCGGAATTAGAAGGAATTTAATAGCCGTTCGATATCTTTACAGATTATAAGAATCTTTAAATATTTATAATTAATAAATAGTTAATTTAACGATATATAAAATAATTTTAATTTTTATTTTGGTTTAACTTCCTAATTAAGTATATTCTAAGTTCGAAAAACCTTTACCTAAATACTTTAAGCCGCAAACCTAACGACTGCCCCGATAACGAAGAGGATAATCGTTTAACTACTCGTAAGCGAGTACTATTAAATCCTTCCTAATTCGAAGATAGCTATTTCGAATTTAATAACCTAGCGGCGAATTTTTTACTTTACTTATTAGGGCCTAATAACCTTAATACCCAATTAACTAACGATTTTATCCGTACTAACTACAAAATTTCTATTTTTTTATAAGAATTAATTTCCTCCTTTACTAGCGAAGCCTATTAATAGCCTATTACTATTAGGAAAGTCTTCTATGAAGCCTTTTCGGAATATTATATTATTAACGGCATTATAAAATAGCGAGACTAAATAATTATCGATCCTTATAATAAGAATTTCTAATTTTAATTTATTAATTGCTAATATAATTCCCCGGGCGCTAATTATTTAAACTATAACGCTACGTACGAATTCTTATAATATAATTTCTATTAAAAGGGAATATATAATAATGTACGCCTTTTCTATAAAGGATATTTACCCTATATAAAGACTAAATCCTTAAAAAGAAGTTTAATTAATTATTTTAAATTAATTATAATCGCCTTCGCGCCGTAGACCAATATTTTAATCGATTATATTATACTATTATTATTAAGTACCTACTTAGGCCAAATTTTTAAATATATTACTATTATTATTAACCGATTTACTAAAATACAATATTATATTCCGATAGTAATTTTAAAAGCGGAAGAATTAGCGGACTAGTTTATTAATTATATTTATTCGATTTATAGCCTTCCAAATAGTATACTCTCTAATAGAAGTACCCAATTTATTTTACAATTTTAATTTACCCTTTATAAACGGCTATCTGTAATTTGTAAACTTACTTCCGCTTTTTACCTTTAAACGAATACGTAAACCGAACGTATTAATGTAAAGATAGAATAATTTTTAAAAATTTATATTAATTAAATATAAATAGATTAAGTAAAATAACTACTATTAATAAAGTTCGTTAGCAATAATACTATCTCCTCGTTAATAAATATTTCTCCTTTTTTCGCCAATTACGAATATTACCCTTATATAGGTATAAAGCCCTATACCCCGCTACTATTAAATTTCTTTCCAATTTAGTTTAAAAAATATTATAAAACTAACGAACTAGCGGACCGTTTTTAAAAAATTTAGGATTTCGTTATTTAATAATTTTATTGTATATAGGAATAATATAAGGATAACGGTAATAAAAAGCGAATCGACTCTATTAAATACTATATTAATAATATAATTCTTTTTAATACGGCTAACTTCGTTAACAGACGTTTATATATGAAATTATATCCCCGCTAAGAAAGGCCCTTTAAAATTGTTTGCGATAAATCATATATAGTTTATTTCGCCCTACCCTCTAATATAAAGTATTTATTAATTTTCTACGTCTCTATAATATAATTATAGTCTGGCTAAGGCCTTCTAGGCTAGCCTACTACGATCAATATCTAAATTAATGAAAGTAAGGTTATAATATAGACCGACGGCTAGGAGGAGTACGAAAAATAAATATTCGAACGTTTTATAAATTATTAATAAATAGGTAATAATAAGTATTAAAAATATAAAATCAAATAGAAGACCGATAACCCTACCTAAGAATTTATTAATAATATTATCGACTATAAATATTATTTTCAATAATTCTACTACGAATACCCGGACAAATTAATTCCCCCAAAAGTCTAGAAGGTTTTTAAACGCTTCGCTGCCAATACCTTAATATTAACGCTAGTACCGGTAGCCTCCGAATTACTATAACGCTACTTTAACCACTTAATACGGTAAAAGACGGCCGCTACTATAAAAAATAGGACGTAAATAAATATAGAGGAAGGTTTATACTTTGCGTTTAAGAGGGTATTTTGGAAATTAATAGATATTTATAAGGATAAGAAGTTACGGGAGGGGTCTTAAATCTATTATTTTACGTATAAATAGATTTTTCAATTCTTCGAACTTCTTTTAAGGGGGAATAGTATTATAAAGTTAGACCTATAATATACTATATTATATTAACTATATATATACTATAAAAACGATTAAGAAAAAAACGCCGAAACCGGAAACGCCGATTTCTGGTTAGGAAGTGCTCCAAAACGAAAATTGATAACGGTAATCGACTTAGGAGTGTTATTTACCCCCTCCGCAATATCCTACGACGACTGCAGCGATAGTATTAAGCTGTCGCTACCGATAATAATTAATAGAAGTGTAAATAGGCTCGAAAATAGCGTTTATAACCCCCTCGGAAGCATTTTAAAATATAACGACCCCGACGCTATATTTACTACAAAAACTTCAGAAAAGACGGAGGAAGATAATAAAACTATAAAAAAATTTATTGTTATAGCGAATAAAACTATAGACTACGCCGCCGTAACGACCGACGACCGTTACTAAATTCGAAAATTCCTTTTCGAATTCGCGAAAACTCTTATGAAGAAAAGTATGTCTAAAATACCTAAGGTAAATAAGGCCGCCGAAGCCTAATTTATTACTAAAAAGGATATCGATAATTTAAAGAAATTTATTTCGAAGGAAATAAAGAAGGACGCTTAAGAAGCGCCGAAGAAATAAGTTAATATTATTTAAAAATTGCCGGATAAGGTTAATACTACCTTCTACTACTTATTTACCGTTACTATTAAAAAATTTATCCCTTCTAATTACAAATGCTAATTTACTATTAAAGGGGCCTAAATTACCGCCGAATTTACTATATATTCGAACGATAATATAAAATAGGTTATCGAAGGCGTCCTAAAAGAAAACCCGTATAAAATAATCTACGTAACTATTAAAATAATAACGAATAGAAATTATATAATTATTTTTAACGAATTAATTAAAAATTAATATAAAAAATATTAAATTTAAATTAAAAAAGTCTTTAAAAAAAAGTTATTATATCTTTAAATATTGTAGCTATTTTAATTAAAAGAATCCCGTAAGTTAATATCGACGTAAAATAATCCGCATTAATTATATAAAAAATAAAGGAGAGGAATAAAGAAATAGAAATTATTCGGACTAAATTTTAAAAGAAACGTAAAGGGGAGGAAAAAAGAATATTCTTAATAGAAATCGCGACCGCGAAGGCTATAATCTTCTTCTAAGAGAATTTTTTCCTCTAAGACGGCAGCGTATACGTATATAAACCGTTCTAAATTATAGCCTCCGCCCAATAATACTTTAAATATTAGTATTTTAAATATATAGCGAAATTCTATTATTAAGAAGACGTTTATAACCGTTATAGTAAAATTAAATATAAAGGGCCGCGTATAGGAGAAAAGAATTTCCCTTCGAATAAAGATAATTTTCTAATTTTTTATAAACTATATAAAAAGTTAGGGTATTTCCCCTTCAATAAAAAGAAATACTTATTCGTAAGAGTAGCCTACGCGAAAATATTTATCAACTATATTAAAAGGCTTCATAATTTTATTATTTATAAAAAATTAATTAAATTAATATTAAAATTAATAATAAAATTAGAAGAAGACATTATAATCCCTAACGCCCCCTCTAACTCCTATTTAATTATAACCTTAAAGAAATTACTTATAAGAGGAGGAAAAAGAGGCTGCCTTAAGAAAATTAGAGGTAATTTTCGGCTAAAACTTATAAATATAAACCTAATAAATATTTATATTTACTTTTAAAATGTAAATAACTATATTTATATTAATTCTATTACTATTACGCTTTTAATCGCTACTATTACTTCTAAAGAAATAATACCCCCCTAGCCCGCTATTTAATTAAAAGGAAGCTTTTTATAAAGTAATTAATAATTTAATTAAAAATATTCTATTAAAATATAGGGAAATCGTATAAAAGAAGGAAAACGCTATTTAAATAAAAAGAGACCTACGATATTATAATAATCTAAAAGCCGGATAAGAATTTAAATAAGGATATCTACCGGTCGAAGGGTAATAAATATTATAATATTAATTATTTAGAAAAGGGTAAAATAATAATTTATATAAATAAAAAGTAGAATTTAAAAGATTTAAACTTTTAAATTAGAAAGGATTAGGCTGTAGCGATATTAAAGAATCTACGAAAATTAACAATTATTTATTTTATTTACTCCCTTATCTTCTTCTAAAATACGCTAAAATATTAATAAGGGTCTCCCTTCTTCGAACTCTTCGAAGAAAAACCTTCGGCCGGCCAATATATAACTGTAAAGGATTATAACCTTTATTACCCTAATTAAGATTTAAAGAATAGAACTAACCTAGGTATTGTAAGGTTACTTACGTAGGTATAATAATAAAAGTTTAATTTCGTTACCCTTTGTAGAAAATTAACAAAATTCGGAAATGTAATTAGAAGAAAGAAAGATAGAATAATCGATTACGTATAAATTTTATAAAGTATCGAGGCCGAATACTAAGGAGTATAATGGTACGGGTAAACGGGTTCGGATTATTACCCTTAAGAAATTTAAATCCAAATAGGAAAAAGAAATAGAAAAGCGGAAATAGAGGAAAAGTTTAATTAGAATTTAATAAACGTAGAAAAAGTATAGAAAGCGGCGGAAAAAAAAATATCGATTCCAAAGGGGATTGAAATGGTAAAAGAGTTCGAATTAAAATTTAATAAATTCGACGGCGAATTTATTAATATTATAGAGGAATTCGTCCTATACTGAAAAAAAAGTCAGGGAAAATAAACAGATTAATAGAATTTAGAATATAAAATAGTAATAAAGGAGGTACAACGGAAATAGTAAGCTTAATTTAGGAATTAAATGTTTTTAAATTAAAAAGAATTTATAAAAGTAATAATAAAAAAAAAATTTTTATTATAAAGATTTAGAAAATAAAGTAACGTAATTATATTATAAATATATCGAAAGACCTAAATAAACTTTAATTATTAAAAAAGTAAATTAAAATATAAAGCTATTATTTAATAAATCCTCTAAAATTACCACCCTTCAAATAAAATAAGCGGGCGAACGAAGTTGAAAACTATAATAATAAAATAAGGGATGTCTATTCGTACTATTGACATCGTCTTTTGAGACTGTACTCCACTTTTTTGCCTATACATATCCCTAACCCTGGCGCTCCCGCACCAGTCCCCCTCGTACCGCGACCGCCAAGCTCCCAGATTTCAACCTATTACATCGCTAACAGCCGTAACAATCGCTGACAGCCGTGACAGCTGTGACAATCGCTGACAGCCGTAGCTGTGACAATCGCTAACAGCCGTGCAATCGCTGACAGCCGCTGTGACAATCACTGACAGCCGTGACAGCTGTGACAATCGCTGACAGCCGTGACAGCTGTGACAATCGCTGACAGCCATGACAGCTGTGACAATCGCTGACAGCCGTGACAGCTGTGACAATTGCTGACAGCTGTAGCTGTGACAATCACTGACAGCCGTGACAATCGCTGACCGTGCACCTCTGAGTGCGAGTCTGGGACTGTGTACGGCGCCGTTTCATGTCAGGTCACGAAAGAATGTAAAGCCCAGATTTTGCGGGGAATCTTGGCGAAATTTTCGAAAGAATACTTCTGAAAGTCGGAGTTAGGTGGGGTACAGTCTCAGAAGACGATGTCAACAGTACGAATAGACATCTTCTAAAATAAATATCTTTACCGACCGTTTCTTCCCGAAAATAGAGGTCCCGACGAGCTATCTACTAAATTAGATTTAATTATTAAACAGCGATACCCTAATATTTATTAATAACCTAATTACCGAAGAGGATATTTAAGAAATCCTTTTGAAGATAGTGCTTAATAAAATATTAGGTATCGATTAATTCTTAAATAAATTTTTGAAAATATACAGAAAACCGTTTAAATAAATAATAGCAGCTTTCGTTATAGCGAGCTTCCGGTTCGAATACTTCCCCTAATAATTTAAAAACGTAAAAGTAATTATTTTTAAAAAACTTAGAAAAAATACCGAATAATAAAAATTAGCCGGGGTATAATAGCTTATATTATTTTTAAATAACGTTAAAAAAATCTTTAAAGCCTTCGTAGTTAAAAAGTTAATATAAATAGTAAAAAAATATAATTTCCTCCTAGAAAATTAAATAAGTAATTAGGCAAATTGTTCAATTAAATTTGCCGTCCGAATAATTATTAACGTAATTTATATAATATAGAAATTTAAAATTATAATATCTTTTATACTCTTCGATTTAAAAGGCGTATTTAATAGAATTAATTATAAATAACTCTTATATATACTATAGGAAATATAATTCCCGAAATAAATCTTCTAATAAATTAATAATTTCGTTATTGGAAAAAAAAGTTTTCTTTTCTTCGACGATAAAACCTCTTAACCTTATAATATCGTAATAAATATACTATAAAACTCCCCCCTCTTACTAATCCTTTTTATTTTCTTTATTACCCTATTATACTATAAATTAACTACTATCTAAAACGCAATTACTATTAATTTCGCTAATAATACTAATATTATTATAATAATTAAAATTACCGAAGAAAATTATCGAATATTCTAAACGGTATAAAATATTTATTCGGGTTAAATAATTAAAAAAAGAATAGAATTTGAAGTAAGTAAAATAAAATTTATATATTTTATACGGACGAAAGAATTAAAAATAAAAACTTTTTAAATCGGAAGAATTATATTTAAACTAATAGAATCGATTAAATTCTTTAAGGTTTAATTAAATTAGAAATTCAATTACTAAATATACATAGAAGTAGTAAAAAAAAAAATAATTACATAAACGAATATACTAATATAATTAGCGATAAAAATTTAAAATTATTCTTTTATACGAACGAAGGAAATTTATATTAAATATTGAAATGGAGCAAAACCATACCAACAAAGGAACGGGGCCACACTATACAAACTTGTATAGCGAGGAATAGATCCAAAGTTGATAATTTTATCCGTAGAATTGGATAGAGTTATTAAATTACAACTATAAAACTACTAAAGGAAAGATAGAAGGTGAAGTAGAGCTTTACCTCTATACTTTTTCTAAGATAGTGAGGTGCGGATTTAGAGGTCGGTATTAAAGAAAATAGAAGGCATTTTACCAATGTAATTAAAAATTTTAAAAGGGAATATTGTAAAGACCTTAAGAATATTAGTATTTAAATCGTTATTTTTCTACTTATTTATTTATAATTTAAAGGGGAATACTATCCTTTTTATACTTTTCTATCTTTAATCTTATTCAACCTTAGAGTAGATCCGCTCTTTAGTATTATAATTCTATAAATATCCTAATATTTACTCTAATAAAAATGCCCCAATTTAAATCTTCCCTTTAGAAGTAGTAAAAATATATTGAACTACTTCCGTACTATAAATTTAAATATTCGTTAAAGGAAAAGAAAGACGAAAGATATAAAATAAGGGCGACGATCCGTACCCTACGAAAAAATTAAAGAATATAAATAATTAATTTATTAAATATTATAACCTATTCGCTACCTTTACTTCCGTACTTTCTTCGTACATTTTACGCGCTATTTCGCTATACGCTCCTTTACTTTCTTCTCCTTTTTAATAGCCGCTTTTTTATCCGCTTCTTTCTTTATTATTTCCTTAGTCCTTAGACGAATTCGATTTAAGATACCCTAAATCTTAATTATATTAAATTTAATTAGGAAAGGTAATTACTATTTAATTTATAGCCTATACGTCGGCGTATACTTTTCTTCTATTATTATTACTAAGCGGTCTTTTGTAAGGCTGAAAATAAGTAAGAGCGGTTTAATTTTATATTTAATTAGTAATATAAAATAATTAATTAAGAACTATTCTTCGTTTATTAATATACGGATTTACTCTTCGTTTTTCTCTTTTTTTAACCTCTTTTTCGATTTCGGCTTTTTAAAAATATTTAGTAAAGTAATTTCGGCGGTAATCGTTTACGCTTTTAACGTTCGAAGGGCATTAAGATAATCGATATATTCTTTATCGGAAAGATCCTTTTTAGGGCTGTCTTCTCTCTCCTTTAATATAAAGGAAACTTTAATAATAAGGGTAAATTCCTAGTTTAAGAAGTCGTATAAAATAATTTCGTCCTTTTAATTGCTAATAATAGGAATTATCCTTCCGGTTTTAATATTTAGCTTAATATAAACCGGTATTTTTAATTCTTTATTAAAGATAATTTTATATATTTTTCTATTTGATATAAATAAATTATAATATAGATTTGCGTACTCCTTCTTTTTTATTAACTTTTCTATAGAATTTTCTTATTTTATTTTTATATAATCGTAGGCTACCTTTATTTATTATTAAATTATAATAAATTCTAATTATTCAAAGTTATTAAATTACGTTTATAGTCGCTAGTACTTTTTATTTTCCTAAGGGATTAGTAATACGTAAAGAGGATTTTTATTAATTAAATATTAATCCGCTCGTCCAATTTCTAAAAAGAATATCCTAGCTACTTCCAAGACTTAGAGTCTATAAATCTATATTATTTTCTTACTTTAGGAAGGCTATATCCAACTATATTATTTCTACGCATATTCTCTTCAAATCTATATCGAAATATCTATAGTTTATACGGGCGAAATTTATATACGTAGAGCGGATCCGCCGGACCCTCTCCTTAGAGTAATTAGAATTATAATAATATTATACGTATTTTAATTAATTAAAAATAATTAGCGAAAAGTAATTATTATAATAGATAGGTAGGTACTACTATTGTATTATTAATAAAAAGGTTTCGACGCCTTTATTTATTACTATAAATTTCTAATTTATTCCTATTAATATTTTGGCGTTTAAGGGGGTATAAACCTAATCGCCGAACTTTCTTAGTATTTACGCTAATATTATATAAACCGAAGTACTATTAAACTACTATTTAATATTAGTATAATACTACAAATTTATTATACTGAATATATAAATATATTAAATTATATAATTAAATTAGTTTAGTTTTATCGGCTAATCGCTAAGCGGGAATAAATCCGTTCCAAAGATAAAATCGTACGTAGTAATATTTATTTTATAAAATAATATTTCGAAAAATAATATATTTTCTTCGTCTAATTCTCTATCTAACTTATATTTTAAAAACTATTAATTTATAATTAGTAATAAATCTTTAAATTCTTCCAAATGAAGAGGATAAACCTCGCCTTTACTAATATTAATATTATTCTAAATTTCGGCCTGTCTTATTTATTACCTCCTATTATATTCAATATTTAATCCCTAATCCTCCGATTTAATATTTTTATAAACGTATTTTTTCGTTTATATTTTTATATTTATAATATTATATTATAGTTTTTATTTAATATTTAAAAAGAAAATTCTAATTTACTCGTAATTATTTTTCTAAAAAGAAAAGGGTTATAATTTACTTCCGTAATAGCGTACGCTTACTATTTATATTCTTCGAAAAAAAACTTTCTTAATATTCGAAAAATATAGATATATTATATTTTAATAATATAGTATTATTCTATAGTCGTCGTCGGTCCTTTAAATACCCTTTTAATATAAATCCACCCGTAAAATATTTTATATCCTAATTATTTTACTCCTATAAATATTTATCCGCCTTTTATCTCTACTTAAAAACCTTCCCGCCCTTATTACTTAAGTAATACGTTTCTTTATTATTTATATTATAATCTGCGCTTACAATTCTTATACCTTCTTCCTTTATAGCTAATCCGCTCCTCCTTTTTCTTTTCCTCTCTTTTCTTATATTTCCGTAATTATTGCAAATTCTTTATTTCTACGACCTAAATTCTATTTTTCTTTACAATAGCTAATTTTTTACTATATCCGATAACGATTCTTAATCCTAGCCTAACCTAATTTAGAAGACTATTCGACGCGGTAATTTACCCCCTAACTAAGAAAGCGGTAATCTATAGCTTAATATTAATATAGTAACCCTATCCTCCTTTATTAAGGACTTTCTTATCGCTCCGGAAGCGCTCCCAATCCCCATTTACCTGCTCAAAACTAGTAATAACCCTTTATACCTTAACGAATACTATAATAGTAAGAAATAATTCTTATCAAAGGTTTATATAAATTTAATTACCGGTCTAATCCCTCTTAACGCCCTCTAAAGTATAAAATATAATAAGAATAACGAAGTTTTTACGAATAGGGTATAGATTTTTACCCTAACCAAACCTATCCTTACTAGCCGTCTATATATAAAATAAATTCTTCTATCCAATAGGAAAGACTTTATTAAATTTACTAATACTTTCTATTTCGCCGCCTAATATAAATCCGTATTAAAATAGTATATTAACGCTCGGGACTTTAATACCTACTTTGCATAACGAATCTTTGTTAAAAAAAAGGGGTATAGCCTTAGGGGTATTATAGCGCTTATATACGTACTAAAAAGGAATATATTCTTAATTTATTTATTTAAACTTTTAATCTTCTATATAGATCTACTTTTCACTATTATTAATCTCTTCCCTTATTAATTTTCTTCCAGTAATAAATATCTTTACTCTTACTACTTTACTAAAGTACAAAAATTATTTACCTCTATCTTTTTTAACGATAACTAATAGGAGATTGTAAATATTTAGTTACTATTTATTGGCTATATCTCTATACTAGGTAGCGTAAAAGGGAGGATTTATAGTAATTGCGCCTAGGACGTTAGATGGGTTAATGAATATACTTATTTAATAATTAATTTATAGCAGTTTAAAGCTTTTATTAAGAGGCAATTTAAGATAAAGAATATCTTCAAGGTTATAAAGAATAATCGTAATTAGGGCGGTAATTTTTTAACGATTAATAATATCCCTCAATTAGAATAGGGTTATACTAATTAGTGCGTCCTTTATAGTAAAAAACTTTAAATTAACTATACTTTATTTAAGTATTAGTAATTAAGCCTTAGGGGGAAGGGGTTCGTATTTAGAAGTAATTATTATTCGTAATTAGACTTTAATAAAGAAACTTCCTTCTAAGGAAATAATAATAAGAATGATAAGGGTAATACTAATAAAAATAGTAGCGAAGCGGAAATCCCTTTATTATGGGGCGCGAGCAAGCACTAAGGTAAGATGTTAATTGTTGTGCGAGGAACTAGAAGAGGAACTTGTGCGCATACGAGAACTATGTAGGGCATAGTGTGGAGCCCTATGACCATGGGTGGCCATGGATCTACAGGGCGGTACTATAGCTATATTATATTTAAATAACTACACTCAATTAGCTACACTAATACAGTACAGCACTTCTATTTATTTACAAGGAGTAGGCAATACTTATAATACTACCCCCCGTTTAAACTAACTCCCGGCTTCAAAACCGTTTAGAAACTATTAATATTTATAAAGTAGAGTATACTAAAACAGGTATTAGCTTAGCGCCAAGGCTCCTATTCAAGGGCGGCCGCCAATTAAAACATTATTAAATATGCCCTTTCCTCAAAAATATCCCTCCGCCGCAATTATTATCCGAAATAATCCTAAATAAATTTAAAATTACGTTTAATAATTTTATAAATTTCCCTTCTATACCTTACTATTACTAACCCCCGACGGGGGGTACTATAATATCACAGGATTACCTGTGATGGCACTAGGTACTACATAGTCGAATCCATTAGCCATTGGCCAATAGGACCGCATACACGCATCAGTAGGCCTCGGTCTAGATATAGGGCAGGCTATACTCCTCCCTCCTCTCCTTCTTTCCTTCCTCGTACAACTATATATATCCAACTATACCCCCAACGGTATTATCCCTATAATAATTAGTTGTACCTTACTATTATACTGCGCGCGTATACTTTAAAATAAGTCCATCGCCGCCGTCGTAAATTTCTCCGACGAGCTCGCGATTTCGTCGCCCCACAATATACCTCTCCTTCGTCGCACTACGATAGACCTCTCCTTCGTCGTACTACGATAGACCTCTTTTTCATCGCACCGCGATAGACCTTTCTTTCGTCACTATAAGGTAGCTAATAGATACTATACGCTATAAAGTAGCAAGTACTAATTAAAACGATTACAATTACTTAAATAACGGCCCCCATTACTAATTTTAACGTCGTTATCTCTACAATCAATACCATCGTCGGCTCTAAGTACGAACAACTCTTCGAAAACGTTATAAAAACCCTTAATAATATTATTCTCTAATACCCAAGTAACCTAATTGCAAAAAAAGTCTTCAATACCGCTTCTAAACTTGCCTAATATACTACTTTTCTCTATATTATTACTACTTTCGCCCAATTAATCTACTCGGACTTAATTCAAATTAATACGTTCGCTAACGCCACTTAAAATTCCTTCGAAACCGCCTATTAGTAAATTATTAATTAAGAAAATATCGTTACCAACCTTTAATAAGAATTCGCTAACCTTTAATAGGAAGCCTAGCAATTCTATAGTAATTTTATTATAATTAATAAAACTAATATTAAATTTAAAAAGACCGCCGAAACCTAAATTAAGGCCTTTAAGAAAACTATTCGTAATAAAGTCACTCCGCCCGCCTCTATCTCTACCCCCAATTTTAACGATAAAATTACTATAATTACCCCGAAAACTTATACGAATAAAGACCCCGCCGTTTATACTAGTAGAAATACTTCTACCGTTAAATGTATTAAAGTTTTCTAAAATTAGCGTAATAAAATCCAATTATATTAATTCTAAAATATTTAGTAATTCGATTAGGATAAATATTATAAGTTTACGCAAATCCTCTCGTACTTTAAAAACAACGCTTTTAAAATTCTATCGCCGTATATAATACCTATTATTAAAAAAGAAAACCTAATTAAATAAAAGTAAGAGAATATAAAAACCTTCCTTATCTATTTCGGCACTAAATATAACCGTATAGACTTTACCCTCGAAGTATACTACGATTTCAAATTATTAAAAATAATTAAGGGTATAAAATAATTCGATTTCGAAGATAAATTTATTACTATCGTTAATAAATACAATTTCAACGATACTATAAAAACCTATTACCTAAAAATAAAGGTTACAAACGAAATCTATAATACTATCGCCTACTAATAAAATACCCTAGCCTACAATAACTTTAATAGCTAGCTTACCTTCTATTAGAAATTCGCCACCAACTTAAAAGAGCGTAACTAATATAATAAAACTAATATTTACTTTAAAAACGGCACTATTAGTACCGGTAATACCGCTACCCCCGAACGTACTATTAATTAAAGTAGTACTACTATAAATTTCGACGCTATAAACGCTATTAATATTCAATTATCCCGTATAATTAATAAAGCGATTATCGATTACCGTATAAAGAACGGACTTTATAAATACTACGCCTAAATTAGCTACTATACCTACGAATACTGTAATAATATTAATATTAATATCCTTAAAAAGTAAAGGGAGCGTAAACGTTATAACCGTTACAATAGAAGAAATAATAATAATAACCGTAATAAATCTACTATAAGCTAAACCGGTTATAATAATAATAGTAATAACGGCGCTCGTATTAACGCCGTCGCTACTAATAAGCCCGCCACTCCTACTATACCCCCCGCTCTAATTCCTACCCAATTTACAGAATATAATACGAAAAATACCCCGCCTCTCTACTAAATCGCTTAAAAAAACCGTCGTCTATAATAATAATAAAGGAGGAAATAAATAATTTAATAAATTTAAAAATAATTTAATTTAAAAATTTAAATTTAAATAGCTATAATAATAATTCTATCCTCCTCTCTACTTAAATTATCTATAGACTGCGCAATTAATAGAATAAATATATTATTCTAATTAATAATAAATATTCCACTCTCGCTTTTATTAACTGCGGTTTTACTATTTACTATACTATCCCACTATTAAAACTCCTTAAATTAAAGGCCTTATACCTAGTAAATAATATATTTAAGGACCTTATTACCTATTATTATAAAATTTAACTATAGATCGGTTACTATATAAAAATAATTATTATACTAGCTTATAACTTAGCCGACAACTATCCTATCATTTTAAATATACTATAGTTCAAATTTTACAACCCTATAATATTATAATTAAATAGTGCTATTATTTTTACTAACTAATATATAAACCGCTACCTTCCCGTAAATCTTTTACCTACTTTATAATACGCGCTTAAAATTTAGAAGTATACTTATACGTATTATTACGAAACCGTATAAAATATAACCGAGGCAGCCGGCTTTAATACTCTAATTGCGGACCCCGCTCCCAATACCGTTAAAAACGACACTACCCCAGATCCCGCCCCAATTGTAGACCCCGCTCCCGATACTGTTAATAACAATACTATTCCAAATCCCGCCCCAATCGCGGATACCATTATTAAAACTCCTAAGTGAACTAAGCCTACTATTTACCGTACTATAGCCGGCTAACGAAGATCCGACCCTTACTACTGTATTATAATATATAAAATATACTTTTCAAACGAATTAGTTAATCCCGCGGATATTAAGGATATAACGGCCGTTAATTTTAATTAATTATACGAGAAATATAATTTATAAGTATTCTGTATTTCGTACCCGGAACTATATAAGATTTTAGAAGAAGCTAAGGCGGAAGAGGAAACCCGGGTTAAAGAAGTAGAGGGGGGCGCCCTAAAGCTTAAAGAATATAAAAATAATAAAAGCGTCGTTAATAGAGGGGTAAGGATAGGAATTAAATATAATAATATACCTAGCGGACTAGCGAACCTTACCCTAGAAATAGAGTAGGAAATCTAGAATAATAATAGCGCTAAATATAAAAAATTATTAAATAAGTGTTATTACCTATAAATTAACGCTTATATTAATAAAAGCTCTAAAATAATTATCCGGATAATAAAGATCGCTAAATATATTTGTTTTAGCAGTAATATAAATGAAGACTTCGAACGATATAAAACTATTAAATTCGCCGTTAATATTATAGAAGAGGATATAGCCAAATTTTATAAAAAAGCCGATAAATTACTTAAAACCGACGCTTAAATTAAAAAGAAACTCCCTAAATAATATTAGAACTACTTCAACGTTTTTAAACCTTATAATACTACGGTTTTACCCCCCTACCACTCTTATAATTTTAAAATCGAATTCCGCCCGGGAGAATAAGCGCCCTATATAAAATTAAGAGCGTTCAACCCCAACGAATTAAATATAATTAAAAAATAAATTAATAAAAATTTCTGTAATAAATTCATCTATCCCTCATAATTAGAAGCCATTTCCTAAATCCTACTAATATAAAAGCTAAGCGGAAGTATTAAAATTTACGTAAATTATAAAGGGATTAATAATATTACTTTCAAAAACCGCTACCCGCTCCCTTTAATTAAAAAAACCTTTAACGCTATTTACAAAGCAAAAATTTTCACTAAATTAAATATTATTACCACTTTCAACTATATTCGCGTCGTAAAAGGATATAAATAATTAATAGCGTTCGTTACCCGCTTTAACCTATTTAAATTATTTATTTACCCGTTCGGCTTATAAAGAATATTTAATATATTCTAGAATTATATTAACAATATCTTATACAATATTTTAAATATTTATATAACTACTTATTTAAATAATATCCTTATCTTTTTAAATAACGAAAAAGAGTACTAAAAGTACGTAAACGATATTTTTACCCGCCTAAAAAAGGTTAACCTATAAATTAATATCGATAAATACGAATTTTATATTAAGAAAACTAAATATTTTAAATTAATTATTATACTAAAAAATATTAAAATAGACTTAACAAAGGCCAAAACTATTATAAATTAGCAACCCCCGATATTTAAAAAGCTTTTATAAAGTTTCTTAAAATTTATTAATTTCTATTATCATTTTATTAAAAGCTTTTCGATAATAGTAACGCTATTATACGACTTTATAAAGAAAAACGCAGAATAAGTATAAATTATAATATAGTAATCCGCTTTCGAAACCCTAAAGGCCATATTTACTAGCGGACTAACCTTACGCATCTACAATTAATCTAAGAAAATAATCGTAGAAACCAATACTTCGAATTAAACTTTTAGAAATACCCTTTTTCAATATAAAAATAATAACGAACTCTACCCAATCGCGTACTTTTTAATATAGTACTTAGTAATAGAATATAATTATAATATTTATAATAAAAAGCTCCTCGCTATCGTTAAAGCCCTAGAAGAGTAGCGCCCAAAATTAGAAAGCGCCCAATAACCTTTTAATATTATTATAGATTATAAGAACTTAAAAACCTTTATAATAAATAAGCAATTTACGCCCCGCTATATATAATAATTATAATTTCTATTATAATTCAATTTCTTAATCTTCTATATATTAGAATTACGAAATCTTCGCCCCGATATACTAAATAGGAAGCTAGAAGATATACCCCTAAATATAAATAATTATCGCTTAAAAGTAAGGAATTGTAAACTCATCGACCCCGCCCACTTTAAAGAAGGTTGCCTCACCCTATTAATTATAATTACTAGCGACCTCAATTTCAATAAAAAAATATTCCTTCTTTCCCTAGACACCTTAGAGGAATCAGATAAATTAACCAACAATATTATTAACGAGAATTATAATTAATTAACCCTAATACAAGAAGCTGTCAATTACTTAATAAACCCAAATCGTACTAAATAACGCCCCTACATTAAAAAGAAATTTAAAATCGCTTTCGCCGAATACTCTATAATAGGAGGCAAGGCCTACTATAAAGGGAAGGTATTTATCGACCCTAATAATACTACTACTTATTTATTATTAATCTACCGCGCTTACTCGTTACTAACGGCCGGCTATTTAGGCAAGGATAAAATATAAGTATAAATAAACGAATATTAATACTAATTAAGTATAGTAAAGGCCGTTAAAGCCTACTATAAAAATTACTTAATATATTTTAAAATAAAAATATTACGACAAATTAAAGCAAGCTACCTTAAACCTATACTAGCAGCTTACGTACTATAAATTAATATATTAATCGATTACGTTTCCCTTTTGCCAAAAAGCCTTTATTTAGGCTAGAAATTTAAATATATCGCTATTATTGTAAATTATTTAATAAAGATACATTACTATATCCCGACCATTACTATAGAAGTAGAAAAATTAATAGACTATTTTATTAACCGTATTTATACCCTTTATAATCTACCTAATACCGTTATTTCCGACTATAGTACCTAATTTATATCTTTATTCTAATTTACAATCTATAAACGTTTAACTATTAAAAAACTATTAAGCTCCGCCTTCTACCTATAAATTAATACTTAAACGGAATGTATTAACGTAGAAATAGAATAATATCTACGTATCTTCGTCAACTAAGTATAAACGGATTAAGTACAATAGTTGCCACTAGCGGAATTCGGAAGAAATAATATAATATTATTAATTACAAATATAACCCTTTTCTTTATTAATTATAATTTCTACCCCCGTATAAGTATCGAACCCGCAATAGTTATACTATTAAAAAATTTCTCGCTAGTATAATAGAAGGAATATATAAAGGCCAACGAATTGCTTATTCGTTTCGAAACTATCTAGGACTATATACGTACCTCTATAAAAAAAGTATAAAATTAATACGAGGCTAACGCTAACGAAAATCGGTTTAATATACTAAAATACCACGCTAAGAATCTCGTTTTACTTAATATAATTAATTTTAATAATAGTAAGCTATATAATAAATTATCCCTACAATAGGAAAGCCCTTTTAAAATAGATTAAATATAATCCTATAACGTTAAATTAATTTTACCCGCTAATATAAAATACTTACTAATATTCTACGTCTCTATAGTAAAACTTTACTATAATAGCCTCCCTAGCTAAGCCGACCTATAAAGCGACGTACGAACTAACGAAGGTAGAATTATAATTAAAATAGATAATTACAAGGAAATAGTAGAATAGGAATTCAATAAATTCTTGAACTATTTTTAATAAGGAGGTAACCGTTATTAATTTTATACTATAAAGTAGAAGTATTATAATCCTACCGACGAACCTTTCGATAATATTAAAGGAGTAAAGGACTCCGTTATCGCATTTTACCGCAATTACTCAAATACCCCTATCCTACCAACAGTTTAGAATTGGCCGGAGATTAAGGCTATACTTCAAAAGTAGACCCCAACCCTAAAGCGGAAGGCCTTAATACCTTAAATACGTTATATAGCGTCGCCTGTACCCCAAATACGCTATACGGCGTTACCTGCACCCTAAATACGCTATATAGCGTCGTCCCCAGCCCCGCCCCCAAGACGCTCTAAACGTATTACCGATTTAAAGGAGTAGATCAACGCTGCCGTAGCGGATATCGCGGCAGGCTATAAAGTACGGGACGCTATAGTCGAATTAGTAAGCCGGGAGTTCGAACCCTTATCCGAGGAGGATTTAAAGAAGATAGACGAATTCTTCTGCAAGGTATTTAGGAGGTTAGTAGAGGTCTAGTAAAGAAAGCGGCCCCTAATAAGGAACGTAGAAGTATAATTAGAAGCTAGAACCTACTAGCAAGGTAACGACGATATTCGGTTACGGATTACAGACGTTAAATTATGGATCAAGGAGTTGGAAGACGGGGATTGAAGCAAGATTCTATCATTTCATATATATATACTAGATAGATCGTTTGAAGCTCTATGAGCTTCTTTTGCAGGGAGGTAATATTACAGGATTACTTATGATGGCACTAGGTACTGCATGGTCGAGTCCATTGGCCATTGGCCAATAGGACCGCATGCACGCACCAGTGGGCCTCGGTCTAGATATAGGGCAGGCTATACTCCTCCCTCCTCTCCTTCTTTCCTTCCTCGTACAACTACGTATATCCAACCATACCCCCAACGGTGTCATCCCCGTAATATATAAGGACACTCGTAGTATAATAGTTTATAAGGACGCTTATAACCCTACTAATACTATAGACTATAGAAACCCTCTTATTCGAATTTTATTTATAATTGTCGTAATTATCTTTTTTCTATAATTTATAATTATATCCCTTATCCTTATTAATTATAATAAAAATTTTAATTGTAAACTTTAATTATTAATTAGGGGGTAAAATATTAGGAGTAGGAAATATAGGACCGCTATAAAATATATTATTTCCCGGTCGCTATTAATAGTATCTAATTGCTACGGCTGGGTATTTATAAGGCGATTCGGTTAGGATGCGTAGAATAAGCTGTATTCTAAACTCTTTTTTTTTTTTTTTTAAATTTTTCGTTTTCTTATTTATTATTCAATTTTACGCTTTATCGAATTTAATAGGTATTTACTTCTAATGCCGCCGTAGCCGGGACTAGAGAAGGTAGAGTTTCCTCAATTAGTAAGACTCTTAATTTTAATTATATTTTAAATCCCTTCCGGAAATCGATATATAGTAGTCCTAATTTTGGCCGCCTCTTATAAAGGTCCTAAACCAATTCGTAATAGCCGTCGAAATTAGCTACTAGCTACTAATTTAAAGGGTAGTAAAATTATTTCACTAAGTAATTCTAACGTCCTTCAATCTTCTAATAATTTAAAAGCTCTTCGAATTCCTAACATCTATTTTTTTCAAAATTATTAATTCTAATAATAACTATACCCTTATTAGCTTTAACGTTAGTTATAAGTTCCTTCTAACCCAGTAATCCTTTAATATATAATTTAACCCTTAATATATTAACAATATAAGTAATTTTTATATTACTAGGTAAGGCCAACTCTATTATATATAAGCTAACCTTTATAATACGGAAAGGCCCTTCAAAACGCAACGCTAATTTATTATATAGCCTGCCCGTTATATAATTAACTATATTAAATATAACCTTATCCCTAATTTTATATTTAGGGGTATCGGTACAATATTCGTTTACCACCGCTTTATATTTAACTTACGCTTATAAGGAAGAAGCTTTAACGAAATCCTAAACCTCTTTAAATTATAATATTAATTAATTAGTATTAAAAATTTACTTCTTCTATACGTCTATTACATCTAAGGGTAGTAATATAGATAATTCTATTCCTATACGAGGGTAAAAATTGTAATTAGCGAAAAAGGGGGTTATTCCTATTAATACCGATTTAAGGTTATTACCTTAAAATTCGGCTAAAGGTAGTTAACTAACCTAATTATTTTAAGCTTAATTAATGAAAGTTTATAAATATTATTCCAATTCTATATTAATCCTTTTAATTTGCCCATTCGTTTCTTTATAGTAAAGTGTAGAATACTTTAATTTAATACTTAGCCGTAAGGATAATTACCTTTAGAATATTAAAATAAATTAAACACTTCTATTTAAAACGACGGTATTTAAAAAGCCGTAAAGAATATAAATTCGGTTAATAAACTTCTCTACTAACTCTTCCATTATTAATCCTTTTATTAGGATAAAGTACTTTATTTTAGTTAACCTATTTATTACGATTAATACGTACTTATATTCCGCCCCCCTTCCTATTCGTTATAATTTAGGGAATAGGGTTACGTAATTAATAGAAATATTATACTACAGGGTATAAGGAATAGGTAAAGGTTTAAAAAAACCCGTTAGCAATATCTTAGTAGCTTTAATTTTACTATAAAATATATATCCCTTACAATAGGTATTTATTACTACTACTATTCCTAGCTAGAAATAGCAATATATTAATACTATTATTTTATTTTTCCTAAAATAGCCGCCCTATACCGAAGTATAAATATAATAAATTAGCTCTAATTAGACCGCTTTATTATCGGGGGGTATTATTAACTTATCTTTAAATATTACCCTATTATTAATTATATAATATTCGGCGAAGGGGATTTTTAATATCTTCTTTAAATACTTTAACTAACATTCTCCTTCTCTAATAGCCTCCCGAATATCCGCTATAATAAGGGAATTGGCGTAAGCCCGGTTTGTTAAGTCGTCTATATAAATACCCAATTTATTATTTTTAAAATTGTCTTCTAAAATATAAATTACTAAGGGCACTCCTATATTTAATATAATATTTATTATAAAACCTTTACTATCTATATTTATTAATTCGAACGAATTTTCATCGAAATATAACGGGTCGATAAGTAGCTTCTTCTTTACTTTTAGCCTATCGTTTTCTATATCCCTTAATACGTATTCTAGTTTACGGTTTAAGGTATTAAGCTTAACGTTAGTTGATCCCGGCCGATATTTAATTATAAAGTTGAATTTAAATAAAAATTCGGATTATTTTATATATTTTAATATAAGCCTTTTTATAGTATTAAATATTTTGAGATTTTTATAATCTATAATAATTTTAAAGGGTTGGGCGGCTCCTTCTAACTCTAGTTTCTATTCTTTTAATATTTTAATTACAATTAATAATTCTTTATTATAGATATTATAATTATATTCTATTACAGAATATTTAGCCGAAAGGTAGGCGATTAAGTATAGTTTATTATTATATAATTATAATAGTATACTACCCCTTAACTAATTAGAAGCGTCGACTTTAATAACGGTCGGTTTCTCCTAATTATAGATCTTTAAAATTGGTGCGGTCGTAAATATTATTTTTAAAGTTTTAAAAGTATTATTATATTCTTTATCCTACCTTTGATTTATTATTTTCTTTATTAATTCGTATAGCAGTCTACTTATATATGAAAAGTTAGCAATAAACCTCCTATAGAAATTGGTAAAGCTTAGAAAACGTTATAATTAGCGCTTCGTTATTAGTATTTCCTACTTAATAATTACTTCTACCTTTTTTAGATCTATTTCAATATTGCTGGGCGTAATAATTAGGCTTAAGTATTTAGTTCTTTAAATATAGAATTTATATTTATCGATATTAATTTGTAGGCTTGCATTAATTAAGCGTTAGAATACTTCCTTAACGTACTTAATATATTCCTTGTAAATCTCTAAGAAAATTAAAACGTTATTAAAGTACGCTATTATATAAATATTTAGAATATTATATAAAATATTATTAATAAAGTTTTAGAAAGAGGTTAGGGCCTTTAATAAGCCGAACGGATATATTAATAATTTATAAGAGAATGTCTTTTCGCACCGTAATGAATGTCTTCCGGCACCGTAGCCCCACCCACTTACACCCTTCCCGCGCGCTAATGCACGCCAAAATT